>JAQIVZ010001747.1:0-28002 GCA_034700945.1 Arrhopalites spinosus
GCCCTTTATTCCCGACTCGTTATTTTCTCTCTACAGGTGAGTCAATCCCACAATTCAATGTTTTTTAATTGGTTTGTATCATAATATATCTAACATTTAAATGAATTTATGTAGAACTTGGCCCTTCAATTAATCCCGACCCATGAGAATGACGGCTTCAAGTTTCAAAAAGAAGACGGGCATGGTACATTGGTGGACAGAATTGTGGACACATTCTTCAGAGGTGAGTTTGCATTTGTTTGTCTGTCGGCAGATAATTTTATTTTGGTAAAGAACAGTGGCGTACCCAGGTCTGAATTTACGGGGGGGTTTTGGAGTGAAAAGTTCATTTTTATCTAGTGTAAATTTTTTTTGAAAATTTGCCATTTTATCTAGTCGAAAATCGTAAAGTTTAGGGGGGGGGGTTCAAACCCTAAAAACCCGGTCGTGGTTACTCCACTGGTAAAGAATAAATTAATAAATATTGTAAGGTGTGAATTATTCAATTTTGCAGGATGTACGAGTTGGGATGGACAATATTTTTTACACATTACAATTAATGGCTACACTCATGACAATACCATTGCCTTTTTCCCTCTCTTCCCTTTTCTTGTCCGGACAATTTCCTCCGTGATTCAACTTTTGACCTTTCCGTTGATGTCATTTAGTCCACAACAATGCTTGTAATCCTCAATGGGAGAATCTTCATGGAATTTTGAGACCATCGCCACAGCAATGAAGTTGTTGATTTTGAGACTTTTTATTTTTGAGAAAAAGTTGCAGTCCTTTGTCATTGTTCAAAGTTGGTCTACGTTTGACTCCTGGCTCTCACCAACTAGCATCAGTAAATTGTGTGAGAGCCGTCGTGAATTAAATAATTATTTTCAGAGAGAAAGGTATGTGGATTTATTTTGACAAATCAAAATTATCAGAACAATTTGTTTAATTAATTTCATAACTTTTCTTTTTGTATAGAGAATGGAAAGAGTGAACAATCGCCATGAACAAGATCGTCATCACAATTTAGAGAATAAAGATATTTATGGGGAAGGAGACCAAAGTCAAGAGTTTCACAAGACTCGATTAAGAAGACCTTCTGGACATTATGTACCCGACAAATCATCATCATCCCCACATACACGATTCACTTCAAAGGCTCAACCGAGTCAAAAAGTCTCCAACACGGCCAACAAAGCTCTCATCAATGTGAGACCAGTTAGCAACGGAAGTCTCTCATCTCGTACCCCACGCTCTCAACTCAATACACCCAGAGAAGTTCCCCCGTCTCCCAAATTTCTTGGTAGAAATGAAGTAGACATTGAATCATATGAAGAGGAAAGATTACCGCATTACCCAAAGAATAAAGAAACAAATTTTTTTATTGAAAGTGAGATTCATTGGATAGACTCTCAATCAATTTGTTCATCATTAAAGGCCCTCAAATCTTCTGTGGGAAGTGAACTAAAGAAATCAGTGTCCAGTTGTACAGTGGATGGACTCGGATTTGATCTCGAAACAATTGACCTTACAAATTACACGGATAGACGAGTCAAGGCTTGTCAAAAATCCACGCCTCAGTCCAATTTCATGAGATCACGTCTATCCTCAAAATTTGGGGATGATGATCAAGATGCATATGAAAAGCCGGAACAAGTAGAGTCAGGTTCGGGATCAAGTGACAACGAAAGGCTACATTGTAAGTACCTACTACGCTAACATTTAGATAGATTTTCATCATAACTAAAGAAAATTAATTGAATTGTATGTACTTTATTATACACAGCAGCTCGACGGTACATTTCAGTAGAGTCTCTAGTTCTCGAAGATAATTTCAATGCCATTCATATTCCCAAAAAAACTTCATCACGATCCTCAGAAGATAGTGATCTCGTTGGGGCCACGACAGAGACAGAAGATGAGATTCCTCAAGTAAAAGTTGTGTGGACAACACCACCACCAACTCGAAGTAAAAAAATTAAGGAAGTGCCAGCAGCAATACCACAAGACACTGGACGGGAGAATATTCTCAATTTTTTTACTCGAACAGAGGATGGAGTTGAGAAAGAAGGGAGATTTGATGACGTTCAACCCATCATCAACAAATTTTTTTCTGTAAGAATAAAAATAAACTAAAAATATTTTAAATATACTTACCTGGATTTAATCTCTAAACCTAATTAATATTTTATGTAAAATGTTGAAAGGTAACAGAAGACAACGGAGTTTCCATCAGATGTATTAATCTCAAACAAGTACTGGACAACATGGATGAGTTTGTTTTACAACCAGCAGCAATCGGCTATGATGTTCAGTGTCGAGTGACGAGGGACCGGAAGGGAGTAGATCGTGGACTTTATCCAACGTACTACATGCACCTCGAGAGACCTGATGGTCGTGAGTTTTAAATTTTATAAATTATTTTTTCACAAGACTAATCAGTTTTTTACAGGTAAGATTCTTTTATTGACCGGAAGGAAAAGAAAGAAGAGTACGACGAGTAATTATTTGATTTCAACGGATGCAGCAGATTTATCAAGAGACAGTACTCATTTTGTGGGAAAAGTTCGATCAAATCTTTTGGGAACTCAATTTAAAATATATGACAATGGACAGTCTCATAAACGATTCGGTCTCTTTCAAGCTTACGGTACAAATACTCCTGTTCGGGAAGAGTTGGCAGCTGTTATTTATGTCAGTAAAAATTAAAAATTTATTAACTTTCAAATTTCAACTAATAAACTTTTTTTTAAAATAATATTTCATGTAGGAACCTAATGTACTTGGATTTAAGGGCCCTAGAAAAATGAAGGTTTTAATACCAGAAATGAAAAATGAAGCTAGACGAAGGGAACATCGACCTGATACTGAAAAAGATAGTATTTTGGGTAAGAAGAACAAGTTTTTAATTGAACATTGGAGGCAAACTTTTTAATTGTTTTTGACTACTGTAGATTTATTATTAAAGCAAGGAGCAACACAAGACTTTTTTGAATTGAAGAATAAGGCCCCCATATGGAATGATGACAATCAATCCTTCGTCCTCAACTTTCATGGACGGGTCACTCAAGCCTCTGTCAAAAACTTTCAAATTATACATGAAAAGATGGGTACGTTTTTGTCTTTTATCACGAGATAAATCCAATTAATTTAAAGTATAAAAAATATGGAGAAATCATCATT
Organism: Arrhopalites spinosus; assembly: GCA_034700945.1. Classification (NCBI taxonomy): domain Eukaryota; kingdom Metazoa; phylum Arthropoda; class Collembola; order Symphypleona; family Arrhopalitidae; genus Arrhopalites; species Arrhopalites spinosus. Next base: position 3,160 of record JAQIVZ010001747.1, read on the forward strand.
GTATGACGTCAACTATTATTTATTTGTGTTTACAGATGACTACGTTGTCCTCCAATTTGGCCGTGTAGCATCAGATCTGTTCACAATGGACTATCGGTATCCTCTTTGTGCTCTTCAAGCCTTTGCCATCGTCCTCACTAGCTTTGATAATAAATTGGCTTGCGAGTGAACAATTTATTTAGTTGCTTTATTCTTAGTTCGTGTAAAAATAAAAATGAGGTGCCCAATGTTGTGATATCGTAATTCTCCACTCGACTAAATTATTTTAAAAGCTAAATTGTCATGCTGAATCACTTGTAAACATAAATCAGTCAATCATAAAAAAGTTGAAAGTGCAACCTTTATTGAGAGTTATACAGACACGAGAAAGAATAACAAGAAAAAGGATATTTAGAGAGAGAAAAAAAACAATACTTTTATCGTGATGGCCCTTTATTTTAATTTTATTTTTTTTAAAAATCTTGTACTGTGAAAAGAGATACCCTGTTGTGTTGTCAACATTATATTTCACCTGGTCATGAAGCTATATTACATTATAACGTACACAAAGAAGAGGGCCATCCAACATTATTATTATTTAACAGACAGCCCTTTCATTTTTCTGATACCATCATAGTTCATCATACTCGTAGAAGACTACACGGCACAATTATTGTACAAGTGCCAGCAACATGCAAAAAAAAAAAATTCATCACATTCTCTTGAGGGAAAAGTGCTTCATTCATCATCTTAAAAAGATGTTAAATCACTACATTTTACATGATGAATCAACTCGAGGGAAACAATTGGATTCGTTTCAAAATGTCAAGAAAAACAAAACAAAAACAAAAGATACACAAAAACTTTTTAACTTTTTGTTTTTCATCTCATCCCATCTTCCTACTACTCCCTATCATACAGTTGTTTTTGAAAATAAATCTTTGTCATAAATATAGTGTCTAAAGCTGTCAAAGAATTTCAGTTTCCCGTGGTTCTTGTACTATTTGTATTTTGGTGTGTCGTTTGTGAGTCTCTCCATCTTTCTCTAATCTCTCAATACTCGCTTTGGAATATTTTGTCTCCCCATCATTTTTTTCCTCTCCCATTGATTCCACTTGCGATTCACTCACAACGACTGGCTTATTCTTTCCAGTTGAATCCGAGCCAGAAGAGGCCACAATAATTCCATTATTTGGAAGAAACTGTCGACTATTTCCATTTTCTTCCCCACCACCACCAACACCACCACTGAAATTAGAATTATTTTGAGAACGTTGAAATGGGGAGACAATTGCCATGGTCGTCACGTCATCATTTGTATCACGTGCCTGGAGAAACCCTACTCTTTCCATATTCGGACTATTCTCCTGGCATTCTTCTGGCACTGTGGTCGTCGCTTCACTTTTCATGGAAGAGGCAGCGGTCAATTTATTATGAGATCTCGTATAAGAAGCCATCATTTGATTACGAGGAGAAGCCGTACATGAATTTCTTTTCATTGAAAATTTGTCTTTATAACTTCTCCCAACACTCCCACCACTGGAAATTCTTCTCGACTGATTCCTTGTAGGATTTGCACTCCGCCTTGCATAAAATCGGCCGTATTCTCTTCTTATCGCATCCTTAACGTCTTTACAGCAGAAGCAATATAAAAAAGAGACCACCACTCCCTACATTTACATTACAAATTGACACAAACCACAATCTTATTATTCTCTTCCCTTCCTTCTATGTCAACTTCAATATAACATCATTTACTCCACTTCAAAATCTCTCCTTTCCCCGGACATAATACCACGAATCAATTTTATTTTATGTGATTAACATTACCTGTGAAGACTGGAGAACTGTATTGGTAAGCATATAGTAAGTCTCCAAGGAGCCTCCAGGATTATAAAAGAAGAGAATATTATTGAACCCCAACAGTGGAAATCTGTTCAAATTTAATATTCAATTAGTTTTCATGTAACCTACATACAGTACATAAGTAACTTGTTCCAAAAAAAAATTAAATAAATGAGTTTTTAAATTTAGGTTGACAAGATAAATTACGTAGTAAATGCCTTCAAATGTCTAATTTGTTTTTTTTTGAATATAAAAAAGTACTCACAGAATTGCAGTCGCCTTCACAGCCCGTCTGTAAAATAAAGTACGGATCAATGATTAAAAATAGAATAAGCATGTAAATTCCAAAGTATCTGTTGTATAATATATTATACGTAGACTAAAAATAAACTCACCGAAATTGTTCCGACTCAGTAGCCGCACTGGTTAATTGAATTTTGGTCAAAAGAATCCGCATGATATTGATGAGAAATAAAAGGTTTACCTATAGAAATGGAATGTACAAAAAAAGAAAAAGAGTTTTTTAAAAAGAATTGTCATAAATCTCTATCTTTCCCCCCATCATCCTACAAACAAATATTTAGACAAGAGCTCAACTAAACATGGCAAATATTGAGGTTATTTCATCTAAATATTACACAGTGAATCTAGTCAAAAGACTTTACCCATGTCAACTTTTCTCTACTACTATTAGTTAGCATTAGCATTATAAAAAAATATTTTGTACAGTACAGTACTACATCAAACATGATAAGAGAGATGGTGGCCATAAAGAGACAGTCGTCGTCTCATATTTTTATAGTGACAGTACAAGGTGAGGACATAAATAATGTAATTGGATTTTGTGTCACAAAAAGTTTTCTTTAATCTCTTTGTCTTTTATCGTCCACGTCTTTTCATGGGGTTGAAAGAGGGGGGCGGGGTGTGGTTGGGGCTTTACAATTTCTTATTGTTTTCTCTGGTCGTTAACATGTTCAAATTTAATCTCCCCTCCCACATCATACACACAATTTGACGCACAACATTTTTACATTACAAAACAAGCCCCTTTTTATAGTTATTATTAGCACAATTTTACTTTCTCATTTTCACCTTTAGTGTCTTTCCCTATAAAAAATTGATAACTACCCAACACCTTTTCTTTTCATTGGTGAAAACAATTAAAAATTTTATGAGCAACTATTTACGACCACCCGACAACAACTCGGAAACCATTTGCGAGGACAATGGTTCAATTTACAAGAATAAAAAAAAATTCTTGTATAAAACATGATTGAGCTACGTACGTATATGTATATAGTACATTGGTGTACATGTTTTGTATTTAAATCCTTCCAAGACAATTAGTTGGAAAGAGTCCCAAGGGAATTTTGTAAATTTGATGAGTTTTACCCTCCATAACCTTCCATGTATATTTAATGCCTTGTCGACTTTCCCCTAATGTTCTACCATTAAAAAAACTGCACAAAAGAAACTAAAAATCCAAGTCGCAGTCTGTCTCCTTTACTCCAAATACTAGACAGAGACTTTTTGCTCTTCTTTTTCAAGCTGAATGAAGGTCAAATATCTTTGAGATGAAAAATATGAATAAACCTTCCATAAAATTCAAAGATTTGGCTTGTCAAAAATAGAACATGTTTAATCAATATAATCAAGAGGGTAATGGTTACCAAAAAACGGAAGCTTTTATCTGTAAATCCACCACGTTACCATTTTTCATCAAAAATTAGAATGGGTTTTTATTATCATCAAAAAAAGTTAGAGAGAGAAGAAATCAAAGAGGAAGCGGAAGCATTTTTTCCTGGACTTACCATAGGTATTTCAGAACTAAGAGACAGACAGACAATAGACACAAAAGGCTTTTTTTTATACTTCTTATGTTACTTTTCCCTCTACACAGCGAGAGAGTAAGAACAAAAATTATGGCATCATTATAGCACCACTCTAAAAGTAGAGAGGAAAGGCTAATAGCGACATTTGGAGAGAGAGAGAGAGAGAGAGAAACTCAAAAGGCAATGAGCCGGGACGAAGAACAGCGAGAATCAGAAGGATTCAAATCAATATTCAAGACTTCTTTCAAGTATTATATACCCGTATCAGAGATAGGGAAAAATTCCAGTGACAGACTGAATGAAAAAAAGAAAGAATAAAAAAAAAGAAAGGAGACTAAGAGGCTGTAGAGACTGACTAAGCCGACTTGGATTTTAATATGTTATCGAGTTTTTCTTTAAAATGAGAATTGGAGGAATGGACGGGGTAATAGAAAAGAAATAAAGTAGCATCATTCCATAACCATGAAAGTGACACAGTTTCCTCTCTTAACCGTATGACACAGAGAGCCATTTGTCCCATTGCCGATGACAGGATCAAAACCATTTGGGAGCGGGAACCACAATACGAGCCCTGCATTGTGATCAAAATGAAGGAAATTCCCCATACGCAGACAAATCCCCCCCTTTCACATACTTTATTCTATTTAATATCCATCTCAATCCTTTTTAGGTTAATTTGCACTTACCCCCTACCAAAAAAAATGAGGGATCATCATAGGCTTATCATCATAATATAAAAGATTGAGGAGCTTCTTCTTTTTTTTATTAAATAATACACAACTTAAATTAAACAGACAACTTTGTTGAGACAAGAACTATTTAGAGGCACGTTAAAAACGTGGAAAGGTTTCGTGTTTTCAAGTTAACTTTGCAATTTGTCTGTTCCACAAAAAAAAATAGGAGAAGGCAGCTGTTAAAACTTGGGCTCAAACACCCCCACCCACATGGGAAAGAGGGTAGTGCATTGCACGTTCACCTCATAATCATAACCATAAAGAAAAAAATGGAAGAGGAAGAGAAGGAACAAAATAGCAATGAGCATTTTCATAGCTCTCGTCAGCCATCAAACTTTTTTTTTTCGCTTCCTTGCAAACTTTCAAGAAAATATAATAAAAAATTTGTACATTTCTCTCTCTCTATAACTCAAGACCTTTTTCCTACAATTTTACCAAAGTTTAAAGACTTTCCCTACGCACTGCACCATCACCATCAACTCAAGCTAAAGGTTAAAAAAAGAGAGAATCCTACAAATATTCTATTTTGATCCCCATCAGCTTTTTACCAATTAATAATTTATTTAGTTTTTTTTGAAATATTCAACATTTTCTCCTTTTTATAGAAGAAAATGTTCTTGTAATATTTGTAGTATCAAGGGATACTTTTCTAAACTCTACCTAAAAATCCTCGACCACCGTCAAGTCAAAACTTTTGGAAGAATCCCTCGAAAATCTTTTTCTTCTCATGACTCGTATACCCCTCTCTCGTACTTGTTTGCTGATGTAGTAAAGTATGTACATACATTTACATAATTTTTAATGATAAAAAAGAAATTGGACTGAGCAATCCTTTTCATTGTATTTTAAGTCTTTTCTCCCATCTATAAATATCCACAAAAGCTCTGAACAAATTCTAAAATCAATTCTTTTTTCATTTCCCTCGTTTTTTTCCATTTCCCCAAAATATTTAAGAGAGAAGAAAATGGGTTTAAAATAAGCTCACAACAAAAGAGAACACAGGTTTCAATACATTACAACTAAATATCTTTTTTTTGTATCAAAGTTCAATAGAAAAAAAGACTTTTATTCTCTACATAAATTTTCGTCTACGCTAGTACTTAAATTTAATTTAGTTAACTAAACATTTTCAACTCTTATTTTGAAGAGCTATAAAAATCTGTTTAGTGTTTCTCTTTAGTGTTATAGGTATATCAAATACGCCTACACAAGTATACTACACTAATATTAGAATCAAGTCATAACGTCAATCTTTTACCAAAGCCCTTTGTCTATATGTGTTATAAAATTATTCAAAATAAAAAAAAGAACACAAATAGGATTATTTTACAAAAGAGAAAAAAATACCAAAAGTACGAAGAGCATGGGCCCCACTATGATCCAATTGAAGGGAAGTTTTCCATAATTTTTCCAACAGGGCTTAGCATGATAAATCTCCATAACACAACACCATATAGATATGAGCACCAGTGGTACACCTAAAAAAGACACACAAAAAAAATTCAAATTAAACTCAATTATCAATTTTATTTCATCATCATCATAAATTTAAAAAATATAGCCCCTCATCCCTCATATTTATACACTAAATCAATTAATCATTGATCAACAATGTTTCCTTGCAAAACGGTTCATTGTGATAGTAAAAAAAATGAAAAATGAAGAATATTGGAGGCCATTCATCCCACCAAAATGATCTAATCGTAGTCCTTTCCCCCCTTAAAATCTTGGCTACAATTATGATATGACCAAGATATTCCCTATTGACCGTTAAGGGAAAAAGAGTGATGACTTGGACTTGGCTCCTGTCCATTCCATCAATTCTCTTCAAATGACACTCAATATTACCTTGGAAAATTTCTTGATAGCCCCATATGTAATATCATACATTATGGGGAATAGTGTAACAAAAAAAAAGTCTAACCAATTGTCAAATTCACAAGAGAATTTGTTTCATTCTAGTCCCTCCATGGCACACATGATGAAGAATTTGTTGATGAGAACCCATCTGACCATGAACTTTTCCCCAAGAGATTTATCACTTATCACCAAAAGAGAAAGACTCTTGTAAGTAAAAGTGAACAAAATGAAAGGGCCTGAATGAAATGGCAAGAGTAATAGACAGTCCTTTGGGACTCATCCTTGCAAATCTCATTGTCAAGTTTTGTAACTGAGTGAGTATAAGTAAGTAAGAAGGAAGCATGGAATCAAATAGAATGTATAAAATGAAATGAAGATGAGGATGGATGAGTGGCCAAGGACGATACAATAGAAGAGAAAATAAGACAATTTATACATCTCCAAAAAAGGTATCTAGTCACTAAAGAGAGGGACGGGCGATGAGAGAGCAATAAAACAAAGACGGTGGTTCATATACAAGACAAGGAGAGAGAGAAGAGGAGAAAAAAATAGAGAATTGAAAATAAATTGTGAGCTAATGGATTTCTGTAAAGGTGGAAGAAGTGGGCATCTTCTTTTTTAGTGAGCTTCAAGTAGTCTCTCAGTTTGAGAGTTTATTTCCGACGTATCCTTCCTTCCTTTTCCCTTCATTTTTCTCTGTATCTCTCTCCCTTTTCTCTATAGACTTGTCACTATGCCGCTTCATCCATTATGCATCGAGACCCCCCGCCTCCTGCTTCAACATGAACAATCCTTCTTCTTCAGTCCACCTATTTTCCCCATTTCCTTTTTGCTCCCTTCAGTCTCCCTTTCTCTCTCTCTCTCTCTCTCTCTCTGCTCGAATTGATGGTAAGGAAAAGGTAGTGGCACTTGAGGGACTAAAAAGAAGAAGATCATTATATTCCAACTGCATAGGCAAAGCACCTGCCGCCTCCTGCTCCCATTTCCTTTGGTGAAAATTTGAATTTAAAATTATGACTCAAACCCTTCGTTTTCTTCTTACGTAGTAAAAAAACATGCCACAAATTTAATACTTAATTGAATTATTACATCTCAAGCGCCTACGCTTCCCTCTCTCTCTCTCTCTCTTTGGTAGTCAAGAGAGAAAAATAATATTTAAAGAGACGGAGCTTGGCAAGAAATCTTGAATGGTCATCATATGCAAATTTATTAATAGCTCCACCGTCAATCTCATCATTCATACACAGGCATTGCCTATTACTCATATTAGTTAAGAAGTGGAAAAAATAGGGAGAGAAAAAAAAACAAAATTTAATGCCCTCCAATTTTTCACTTGCTCCACAACTTCTATCAGTATCTGCCAACGCCTTCACAAAAAAAGAAGAGCAGAGCATTCTCATTGGTATGGTTTGTAGTTAACGTCTTTGAATTTCTTTATGGATGACTTTATAGTTTTTTTTTCTAAGCTTCAAAAAAAATGCTCTCATGGATTAAATTAAATTGATGAAAAATACATCAAGGCACAAAGTACAGGGCAGAGAACGTCTCATTCTTACGCTGTAACCATAAATAAATCCCTATACTTATTCAACAAAAAAAAACTAGGAGGCACACACACACAAGAAAAAACTAAAAATCCTTTAAATCACCCATCGGAACAAGTAAGCCAACTTTTAGTATTTTAAAATAGAAAGAAAAAATCCTTATATATAAAAACAACCTTCCCTACAGAGAGAGTCACAGTCACCAAAGTTAAAGACGTCAAGGGAAATCGACTCTCTCTTTCTCTGTCTCATGTATCCTGGCCAAAGACTTGAAGTAGAATTCATTGGGGATTCTTTTTTTTATTACTCCTGATCAATAAATTAAATAAAAAAATTTCCATCTTCCCATACACTTTACAATAATACCGTTCCCCTACTCTCTGTCTCTTTGTGCTTTACTCTTGGACTATATTTCTTAGGAGTTTTTCTTTTAACTATAAAATTGTCAAAGAAAATGAAACTGGAATGATTAAAAAGAAAGATAGTGGACTAATTAAATTAAAATGGTTCAACTCTTCAACTTCAAAAACAATTTTAAATAAAGTAGCTAGGTATTCTTCTTCAATAAAGAATCTTTACTCACCCCATCCTAGGCCACAATATTTTTTGAGGGGGATGCCATGATCAAAAACTTTTGTTGTGAGTCTTGAGTGTAGATAATGGCCTTGAATAAACATCCTTAAAAAAATAATTATAATTTCATTAAAAATTATGTTTACATTTATAAAACTATATTGTCAATTTTAATAAATTTCATTTCTTACCAAACAATGGAGGCGACCATAGAATAAAAGTGAAGGGCCAGCACCAACTTACATACCCAGTCCTGTAATTTAAAAAAAAAACAACAAAAATTAAGTAATTATCATTACAATTAATTTCTTTAACAAAATAGCTAGCACGTTGACAATCTACAAAAAAAGAAGGAATAAATTTAGGATTAAAGGAATAAATGTTAAATTCCTTTTTTTCCAAAAAATAAAGAAACAGTTGAACATCCATTACAAGGTAAAAAAAAAACTTTTTTTTTGTACAAGATAATGTGACTGAGGACGAGTCACTCTCTCATTGTAAAATACGACATAGTCACCAACAAAATACAAAATTGTCCTGCATAGTAATAAGCAAGGTAAAAGGCTAAAAGTGGGACTGGGATATCTTTTCCATGGACAACTCAGCTGAATCACAATGAGTCCTCCTTTCTCCAAATATATACCCAAAGTCCAAACTTGACTTTCTTTCCTTTCCCCTTTCTTGCCATAGTACAATTTTTAGTAGGCCTCTTTGAATTCAGAGCACACAACCAAAATAGAGTCCTTTTACTCGACTCACTGTAAAGGGGGGTTAAAGCCCACCATAATAAATATACAATATCCACAACTTCAACTCTACTTCAACTGGAATCATCATGTTATTATCTACTTATCCACTAAACGACACTTATTCCACTCGTACCAATTCCAACTACTTTCATCCTCCCCCCATTCAACAAACGAATGAAATATACAGAGAAAATGAGAGAAAGTAGAGAAAAGTCGGCACAGCAATAGAAGAAAATTTTAACACAAAATCCTCATTGTATTATTTTCTCTTTTTCCTAGACTATTTTTACAAAAAAAAGCAACCAAGAAACGAAAGAAATATCCATACATAAATTTTCAAAATAACATTGTACTCTCCTTCCATGACCCCGAGCTGTCACGAAATTCAAACGGCGCAAAGTTCAGTGAATGAAAACCTGAGCACTCAAATAAACCAAAAAAAAAAAGTTTACTTTTTTCAAATGAAATGTAACCAGATATTTGTCTACAATTCTTGAAACTTTCATCTGTAAAAAATCCGTGCTCTCCATACATACACATTGTCCATATGTACACAAGTCCATACATACACTCAAGCTGTCCGAAAAAATCCAAAGGGTCACATACGGACATACTCGTATAAAAAAAAGTCTATTTACTATTCTATACTTATCCTTACCTCCCGACCATTTTTTTTTGGAGGAACAAATTTAACGTTATGGTTCATATATAATTCACAAAAAAAGAGGGTCAAATCATGGGACATATAATCCTTAAAATGACTATCCATGAACAACTCTCTCCTTCTCCAGTCAAGTAGAAGAAGTGTCGTCAAAAAAAGAGGCCGTCGGCAAATTGACATGAACTCTCAACAAAATAACAATTTGAGCCCACATCTCCAAATACCCGTCTCACCCGACGCCACTTCCTGTCAAAACCTTGTGCTTTTTTAAAAAAAGAAAAGAAAAAAAATCTGGCGATTCATTCAGTGGGGCTGGAGGCCCAGAAAGTGAAAGTGAAAGTGAGTGTGAGCCTTGTGTATACATTTGAGTATAAACATGTCAATGTCAATTCTTCACTTGAAGGCAAGGGACAGCATTTCCCTTCCGTCCTCTCATTGTGTAATGTGACAGCGGCTAGAGAGAACGGTGTGGGGGAGGGGGGAGGGAAAGAGAGGGGAGTGAGAGACTGGAAAGGAAACAGAATGGCATTTTACAGTGAGAATGGAAGTAGTTGAAAGAGAGAGAGAGAGAGAGTGAACAAAGGGAGATGAAATCATAAAACGGAATGCCACTCTCTCTCTGTCTGTGTCTTCCAACAATTTTATATTGCTTTGTACCCCACTCTCCCCCTTTCCCTACTCGACTTTCAGGCCACATACCACTGCCATTTTGCCATTGGCATTGGTACTCCCATGGCTCGTGGGATCGGAATTTGGAATCTTGGGCAATAATATCTATCCTTCTCAATCCCTTCTATTCTTCTTACAGTACTTCCTTCCTTCCTTCATTGAAATCTTTACACACACACACACACAAGTCTCAATGCTTTTCCTCCTTCAGTTTTTACTTCTACACTATTCTCCCTTTTTTTCAACTCCCCCGTCGTCATGTCCAAGGACTATTATATAATAAGATACAGCTCTTCCTTTTCTGTGTCCCTGCCCCGTATACAAAACTAATATTTATCCCATGTGCTCATTTCTCTCTTGTTTTCTTGCTTTCTATTGAAATCCTTGCCACTTTTTTCCTTTCCATGCTTTCTCCAAACATTATGTAGAAAAAGAGGGGGGAGGGAACAAAATAAGAGAGAATAATCCTCCATATTTATTACTATTGCACTTAGTCCTTAGTGTTAGTGCAAGGATTATACCATAGACGATGAGCAAGGGCTCCCCACTGTGAGGGACATTACACGCAACCCTTCCATATTATGTTACATGACATACCGTATTGAACCCTTTAGAACCCTGGGATTCTATTTGTAAAGAATGAATCGGACCCCTAGCTAGTACTAGATTTCTAAGAGCTAAGGTCTTAATCTTTATCCTTTAACATGTAAACACTCTATAAAATTACGCACTTTTGACCCGGCTTCCAAGTTAATTACGGTACATACACTCGCACAAAGATTTTAGTATTTTTTTCTTGAAAAAGTCAATATAGATTGGGCTATATTCCTCCACATCCTTTGCTAAAATGACGTTTTTTTTATTTTTCTCATAGAAAAAAATGAGACGCATAGATGTTTGAAATTTGATTGTAGTTTTTTTTTGTCCAAAAAAATGAAAGCATAAGAGTAGTTACACCACACGGTACATGACTACGCAAAGACCATAATAGAAAGTTGGGACAGAGAGTCCTACAACAATTGTATAGGCTGTTGGTTGTTGACTATGAAAACTAAAGACTGTAAAGTGATGGCTCTTTCGTCCATATTGTAAAATGAAGTGAAGGCGGAAAGCTTCACAAGAATGACGGGTGATGAGAGAAGCCACACACACATAGAGAGTGAGAGAGGGACACAAGGGGAGGAAAAGCCCTCCAAGTGTAACTTTAACTGTTCGAGCGGAAGAAAAGAGAAAGTAGGAGAAAGTTACAAGGGTGTAAGTCACAGATGTGTAGCAATGGGCTCATCTGTTCCATTGTCCTCTCCTTGTTTGTTCTAAAGTTGGTCTTGTATCGTCCAGATTTGTCTTGTTCTCGTTATCTTACACACACACAAAAACAACATCAACATATCTGTACAGTGTACACACACCTATATACATATTGCATGTACAATGTACATGTACACTGTACTGTACCCCTCTTTTTTTCGTTTGTCGACACAAGAGATTTAACGCTGTAGGATAAAATCCAAAAGTGAAATAAATTGGTGGAAGAAATCTAAATGGAAACTATTTACACAATAAAATAAAATAGTGTCTAGAGTAAATAAAATAAGAAAAGCCTTTTCTTCTTTATTTCCTTACCACGGTTCTGTAGTGATTAGTCCTATGGAAAATAAATGGCTCGGATATGACGATGAGCAGGATGAATCTGAGGGCCAATGCCACCATCTGTCAGAATAAAAGAAAAATATCATTTTTTTTCAACCATCAACTACAATAAAAATGTAGACAATTCCGACATTTACACAATAAATTTTTCAGGCCACGTATCATTACTCACCAGATGCACATGCACAGTGATTCGGTCACAACGGATGGATCTGTAGTTGAAAAAAGAAGAGATTTTTGTTAGACTTGTTTTTGAGAAGAAGAAAAAAACATTAATAACTATTAAGAATAACTCTAAATCTAAATTACAATTTTATTTCCTTCTTCGTCTTCTTCCCTTCTTACTGTACAGTACTCTAAATTGTACATATACAAGTGACTTGTACAATAAAAAAAGATGAAGGGAAGGAAGTTGGTTATTGTTACTCTCAATATAAATGGCTTGTCCCATGTCCCAAGTAATTGTTCAGAGTAATTGTCATGGTCGGTCAACGCTTTTGCGAACAAAAAGGGAGACAGAGAGGTCTGAGGATGGTGTGGGAGGGTATATAATCATAAAATGTAATGCAAGAAAACTAGAAACTTATACATTGTATACTTAACTTTGACACTGTACATATTATACTATGGCCATTTACCAAATAGTTCCTTACTCTCCCATTCCTCCCAAACTCTTTTAATCCCTTTACTCACAACATACAAAAGAGACAGGGTCAATAAAACAGTTGCTAAATTGCCTCTTCCCCTCTATAACATAGACAGCAGACACAAAACTTTACTAGCACACATTTCCCCATCTTTGCATTACATTCCCCAAATATTTGTCCCATGAATTCCCCAAGGAGATGCAAATATCCCATATGTACCTGACATAACTTGCATAGTTGCATGTTTTTATAAATATTTTTTTTGCCCTCACAACTGGCCCATTTCATCCCTATAAATAACCACAAATAAAGAGAGGGAAAGCCAATAGAATCATAATTTTATGGTTTAGCCTAGTTATTCCATAGAACAATATATTTTCTACAGAAATCTCCATCCCATTACGTACAACAAAATGGACACTAACGTACAGAATGGGTTTGAAGTTAAACAAGAGAGAGAGAAAATTTTCAATCTCAATTCAAGTCAAAAACAGAGTTAACCCCTTCAACCCTCTCAATAGTTTCAAAAAAAAATTTCTTGAAATGAGAGAATACTTGTTATATCTAACTTTCATGTGGTTTTATTCAACCCACAGAGAGTTTACCTCAAAACAGAGCTGATGAGAGGAGATGAAAGTTTCCGCTCAAAAAAGAAAACACAGAGACTAGACCTCTCTCCCCCTCTCATGCCTCATGTTATTTTTTACATATGCACACAGGGGAGAGAAGAGCTCAAACACAAAAGGTTACCAGTTGGGTTGACGTTGTTTAGCCATTCCACAATGTTCTCTCTCTCTCCATGATTACAAAATCAATTGTGGATTGTGGAAGGAAGGAAAGGAGCCAAATGATGATGGACAAACCAGCCTGGTTTTGTTCTTCTTGTTGTTGTTTCTCAAAAAGATACTCTTCCTCCTACATATTTCCAACTCCTATTTTTTTAAAAAGAAAAAAAGGGAAACATATTCTCATTCATCACCATCACTGTCGTTCAATGATGACCCCAAAATCAACTCTATAATTTGCATATCCCAAGTGCACCGTGGGAGAGAGATCAATCCGTATGAAAAATGATAAAAGTCATAAATTATTCCACAACTTTTTTTTCTTCTTTTTTTTTAACTTTTCACCGGAGACTTTATCTTCCCCTTTAGTTTACTCGGTTGAAACTAAGTAAACAATACACACACAAAATTTGGCAAGATGAACGGAAATATCAAAGAGTCGGATGGTGAATTACACGGTGAATTTTTTCTACAGTCCCAGTACAGACGCTAGACTCTCTCTCTCGGATTAAACCTGGTGAAGCGTGCGTAACATTACAAGTTTTCAAAGTCGAGAGAGAGAGAGAGAGGGAAAATATATGTACAAAATAAAAAGGGGGGAAAGGAAACCGCGTAGAAAAAAGTTAGAGTATATGAAAAAAAAGATAGAACATTATTACCACAAAAAAAATGTTTCCTAAAAAAGAATTTCTATTCATGTCTATAACTTGTTACATTCTATCAAGAAGAATGGAATTTAAGTAGCTTATCTACAGCTTACACTCATTTAAAATTCAAACAGAAGAAAAAAGAATGTAGATCATTTCATCTATAATACTATTATAATAATTAGTAATCCTACAATGGCAAAATATTCTTTGCACGCAAAGTTAAAAAAAATACCACAATTAGTATTATTAATCATTTTGAAATCATACAACAACAAAAAGTAAAAAAAGTTACTAACAGTTCTATAGTCTTAGTTTTTTTTAATCCCCTATAATTATAATGATGTCTACTTCTCCCTTCAAGACATTTGAGATTATTATGTTAATTTTAATGAGTGTTGAAATTATAGACTAGAGTTTTAATATTATAGAGTTCATAACGTAGCACGTCATCAAAGTTGATAATGAACAGTCAAAATTGTACTATTTTTTTATTTTTTATTCTCATGCACAATATAGCTCAATAAATACAGGTATACGTGTACATGCCTATTATGACTTTATATAGGCATGGGTAGGTACAAGGAAAGAAAATAAACTCCAAAAAGTATAAAAGGCGGAATATTAGGGGGTACCCTTCACTTCACCCCAGTGTAGAGAGATGTACATGTACTATTGAGAATACAACAAGAGAGAGAGAGAGAGAGAGAGAGAGAGAATTTGTTGGGTGAAAGTACAAAAGAGAGAAATGGAGAAAAGTAGCCTAGGATTTCAAGAGTGTGATTCTCTCTCTCGAATCGATTTTCACCTTCAACCTCCCTCACTCTCTCGAAATCACATTACGTTCCATTTCATTTTGTCCATAAATAAGAATAAATTCTCCTGCCCTTATTCCCGTCAACGTAGCATGTACAACACGAAAGATTCCTCTTTTTTCCAATCTTATTGTACTTCCTATATTCCCCAAATGGGTATACACACAATATAGGGTAATATAGCTAACCCTACAATTTTCTTGTCTGTGTACCGGAAACCATAGCATTTTTCATGGGAGATTCCTACTCCTACCATAACTACACAGAGAGGAGAGAGAGAGAGAAGAAAAACATATTTTCTAAGATTTATTGAAATCTTCAATGTCCTGTCACGAACAACCAACACAGAACAGAATCCAGTTGTTGCTTGTATGCCACACTCTTGTATATACGACTAGAGAGCAAAAGAGAGAGAGAGAACATAATAGAATAATAAGATGAGATTGGATTGACTCTTACGTCAACTACAATCAACGTTTACAAATTCCTCCCTCAATTTTCTCTCTAAACATATACCATTCTGTATTCTCAAGTAGTCCTTGTAAGATTGAAATCTACTCTTTAAATTTAGATTTATGAAGTGACATTTCTGAACACTCCGTAATTTTCTATCCATGATTTCTACCCATAAAGACTAGACATTCAAGTACTGTGATCATGAGCGAGCCGAGCAACACACACACACAGTCACTTTACTTTTATTAGAATTCAATGGATTTTTTTTATTATTGTTGTACCACATATAAAAAACCATCATAATTTTATTTAACTTTTCTATAACCCCTGTCTAACTCTTGATCGATGGTATGGGTTGGGATTGTGACTAACGAGAAGAGTAAAAAAAGAGAAAATCAAATTTATAGTCCAAAATGTCTCGAGTTAAAGACACACAAGATTCATAATTCATCAAATAATCCATAAAATCATTATATTTTCTCCATTTTTTTATACATATAGACAAAACTCCCACAATGTAATCACAATCAGTCATAAGGAGCTGACTACGTTTAGAAAGATTGTAAAGAAAAACAATCAAAATGATTGACCACAATAGGGACCAAAAATCTCACACCACTTCCGTCATCCATCACTGACTCGCTTTCTCCAACTTTCTCTCCCTTTCTCCCTTTTGCTTCACTTTGTCAGATTGTTGATTTTGACTTTACCATCTTCATCACAGAAAAAAAAATATAGCAAGGAAGAATATAATCAAAAATAAAAATGACTAATGACGGGAAGTGTATATCCAGCTACCGTTAGCTCTCTCGTAGACGAAGACTTGGCTCAGGCTGACTCAGATAAGCTAAAGAGGCCTCATGGCATTACTCAAAGAAACATTAAGGGGGGGAAAAGGCAGAGCTCAAAGACTCTCTCCTCCTGTTTCAATGTATTGTCCTCTCTCTAAATAATACTACAAGTTTTTTACAGCCGTCACCGCATGTAACCCTAACATTGCGTACACTACCCAGTACCCAGTGTACACCAAAAGGTGGATTGTGTGCTTATATGTACATCTGCACAACACACACATATATAATATATCTCTATGTAAGAATCCAAAAGGAGCGGATTTACAAAATCTCCGTACATTATTTATGACTGGTCACGATCCTACCCCGTCAGATTTCTATTATGAGCCTCGTTCTCTGAAATGATGGATGATCCTGTGTAATACGCTCAAAAAACTACGCAATCTTTGGGAGAAAAGAGCCATCACAACAACAAGAGAGAGAGCGAGAGTTCTGTAAAAATAAGATAAGCGTAAATATAAAATAAAAATAGAATTCATTTGTTCTAGGGCAGGGCCAATGAACACTAGATTGCATGTGTTTGTATTTACACTTGTAATGTGGCTGATGGACGACAAACACACGACACACAACACAATATTCACCGCTCCCATTTTTTTGTGTCTACTTGAAGAAGAAAATGTTCTACACGATATGATTTTTATAGACATAAAAAAATCGTATGAGGACAATATAAACATTTACAAAATAAAAACAAAGGCCACGTTAAAAAGTCACTATGATCAGTGCTCTTCGAACCGAAACAAAATTGGTTAAAAGCAGAAGCACTCTCACAGATAAAAGATATTGACATTAGTTGTTACTTTCTTGCTTGTGTGTGTATGTGTGTGTGTTCATATAATTTAATAGTTGACATTTAACAAACTACACAAAATGTACTGGCTCATCTATATTATACCATGTTAGTCTACTCATGGATGGTACTTTGTGGTCCGACATAAAAGTAAATTTTCCCATATTGTCAGCTTTAAAGAAGCAAAAACCAATATTATGACTTTTTACACTGTATAGTCTCCATGTTAGTCTCTCCAGGAAAATGTTTGATTATTAATCATCACCCCCTTCTTCCCCCTCTCCCTCTCATACAAACACACAAAACCACAATAAAGACTATAGTTGAAAGGAATAAAGACTACGTATATTTTAGTATATGTACACCATTAATACAAGAAATTAACTGGAGCCCTTGTCAATTAAGTCACATTTATTTCTTCATTAACGTCATGTAAATATCCTCAACGACTGTACGAGTAGTTCAAACAAGAAAAATAAAAGGCTGACCGTGTACATTTAATAATAAAAAAAACACTACAAAAAAGATAAAAAAAGAAACAAAGGCTCAATCCTTGCTCAGTCCTACTGTACAGATACAGAAAAAAGGAGAAATCTCGTTAAAAATAGAAAAGCACCAAATGAATATTACATATTGGAAACTTTCTCATTTACTTTCAAATTAAATAAATACACAGAGACAGCATGTTGACAATATTACACGAGACTGAACAAGGATGACTAATGACGATTAAGTGAGAGTGGGAGGAGAGAGAGAGTTTCACAGGGATTTTGTATTGACAAATCTAAGCCAAGAGTAAGAGTTATAGTTAAATTTTCATACAAAACTCGACATACCTATAAGGCTCATGTAATAACAACTAGAACCACTGTAGTTGTACGAACGCTTTGAATTAATCTGTTAGATTAATTAATATTAATGGAGGAACAAGAGAGGGGACAGAGAAGAGGACGGAATTATGACTGCCAAATGTTGTCAAATTTTGAAACCTAATGAAGTTATACTCAAAACTTTGAAAACTTTTTGAAATTTCCTCAAACTGTCATCATATATCTGTACAAAGGTCCAATTGAGAAAAACAAAGAGTCCACAGCATCCTTTTCACATGAGTTGAGAGTCACACGAGTCGACTGTATAATAATTATCCCAACTAGAGGATGAGCATGAATCAATAAATTTTGTCAACCATACGCAAATACGCACACAACCTACACCTACAGATATATCATAGTTAGTATAATTACTCAATCAACATTTCCTTTCTCTATCATGACAAACAAAAGAGCTCTAAAGAAATTTATCATTTCAAAAGACAATCATAAAGATTTGACAAAACGGTCCATGTCCACACGCTCATAAAATTGACGATGAGTAAAAACATTTTAAAATAATTTGACTAATTATTATTTTAATCAATAGTCACACTCACTTGAAATAATTGAAGATGAAGAGAGCCAGGCAGAGACAGAGAAGTGACAGTATACTTCCAATGAACAAAATGTAACGAACCGCATCAACAATGACAGCCAAGTCTTCATCTATTGCTGCCTACAAAAAAGAAAAAAATAGAACACACAAAAAGTTTTATCATCAAAAAATATGTACAAAATCTTTTATCATACTTCAAGACACTGACAAGAAAAAAAGAGAAGATTTTCAATGTCAACAATGAGACTGAGACTTTTGAAGAAAAAAAAACACTTTTTCTTCTTATCGAGTGAACAGTCAAGACAGTAGACACGTTTAAATAATTCACAGTTGAATTTAGATATAACGTAAAATAAATTGTCAACAGCTTTGGAGAAAGATGGTAAAGTGGAATTTCAAATAAAAAAAAACTTTTCCACTTTGTGTCATTTGTTTGACTTCATTCCCACACTACTACGACTACTAAAAAAAAATTTCTCCATTTTTTTTCTTCTCAACATCTGGGCAAAGACTGTGTAAAATAAGTCAAAACTATTTTTATAGTCACAATCGAAAATTCAGATTGCAAAAAAATTGTTTGAGAATTCAAAAAGGAAACTGTGTGACTGTGTAAGTCTATAAATATGAGAACTGTGTACCAAACTCTGTGGTACAGTCCTCACGTACAGACGTACTTGTAGGTAGAGGTTATGATCAAGGAACACACAAATGGCTAGTAGAAAAAATAAATTTTCGCTAACATTCCTCTCTTTACGCTACACTAGAGGCAAAGACGTTCTTTGTATTCTCTTCCAATTCAACGATCAAGTTAACTAACAACTAAGTTGACTTTATTTTTTTCACCTTGTATTTTTATGTCCTTTAGTGTAAGTACAAAAAAAAACCCCAAAATTTCGTGAATTGCTCAAGAGGAGAAAAACTATTGAAAGAAAATTACAGGGGAAAAAACCCTCCCCTTTCCTGAAAAAAAGAGACCACCAAGTCCACGAGTTTTACATGAATAACATTCAACATTGAATTGTAACAGTTAAGACAGTGGAATGGAGTAGTAGAAACAAATTTTGTAAAAAGACAAGAAATTTAAACAAAAGAAAATTAGTGAGAGAGAACGAAAAGAGAGAGAGAGGAAAAAAAGGGAAAGTAAAAGAAGGAGAAGAAAAGGATAAAAGTTAAGAGAAGACATAAATTAAGAGGCCACTCATTCATTCTCCTACAATTTTTTCTGTTTCCTCTTGTTTTCTTAACATTCCAGCCCTCCTTTTTTCAAGCCCTACTGAATACTGATACAATGTTGAATGTACCTATCTAGATCTACATAATATTATTAAAAGAAAAAAAAGAAGAGAGAGAGAGAGAGAGAAAATAAAAACGTTCAAGCTGGAGCACAAAAACGGAAACGGTTATTCTCCTCCATTGTAATTTGTACAGACTTATAATATATGTGTTGAAAAAAAACACACACACAGACACAAAGACAGTTGAACAAATCTTCTCATAATTTTTCATGGGAAAAATCCTAAAAGAATACAAAGAATTTGACGTGATCATTTTTGATATTTCAATTCCATCCATGTGCCGGTCATTCCCTGCTCTCTGTGCTTTATTGACAGGTCGTGTGCTGGTTGAGAATTTATGGCTTTTTCTTGTGTCAGCATGGATTTAAAATTGGACAGAGCATAGAATAAACTAGCTAGTCTAGTCTAGTTTTCGTCTTGTCTCAAACTTAAGCTCCCTTTTTTTAAGCTCCGTCACTTTCTTTCCCCTCACTCTCACTTTCGACTCTCGATTCTAGTTAGGCTAGCAGTACCTAGTATAACGAATGTATATATTTAAGTTGAAAAGAGAAGAAAAGAGAAGAAAAAAAAAATTATATATTGTGTGGCCATAACAAAATATTTGGGTATAAACACTACCTCACTGGTCACATGTAGTTTCCCTTTTTTTGTGTATATTCCAAGTTCATTGACTAGTAGGATAGTGGGTAGTAGTTTTTTAAATAAAAGTTTTCTTTTCTTTCAAACAACAGACTGAGACGGAGAGAGCGGAACAGAAGGGAATTAACAAGGGGGAAAGCTTTTTACCGAATCTTTTGAGGAAAAACAAAGTTTTTTACAAGCAAGCAACAAAAAACTTTTTGCTCTTTGATATACAACAAGATGACTTGACATTGGTTAGGCGACAACAAAAACCCCAACCCACTACACCTGCTACAAGAAAACCTCAGTCATATTGCATAACAAAATATTCCTATCTCTGCCTTCCACTTATTCTGTTCAATCAAACGTAGAGTATGCTAAATTGTAATATTATTTTCTCCATAAACCCCAAAAAACCCACCCCTGTCACAACATGTGTACTGGCTTATGTCACAAAACTATGTTGTATGTGTAGTATTGTCATTTAAACGGGGGTACGAGTATACACAGTCAAGACAAAAGAGATGAAATGAGTTTTTTTTGTGTTTACTCCTCTTTGGCAT
This sequence comes from Arrhopalites spinosus, assembly GCA_034700945.1. NCBI lineage: Eukaryota > Metazoa > Arthropoda > Collembola > Symphypleona > Arrhopalitidae > Arrhopalites > Arrhopalites spinosus. The sequence continues at coordinate 24,160 of JAQIVZ010001747.1, forward strand.
GGTGGTGTTTTGTAATTTATTTGCCTAGTGTCGAAGTGCCTGCCACCATGCATTACAAACTTTCTTCTTTTCCAACGCATTCTCCCATTCCCCATTTTTTTAGGTCCGTCTATTGCCTTAGCCCACCCATCCCGCCTGACTAACGTACATACGGGCACACATTCCATAAAAAGATTGCTGAATTGTGGACTCCGTGGTGTGCCTACCCACAAACCGAACTAGATAAAAAAACAAGACGTTTACTCTTAGACTCTTTCTCTCTTGCCCTCCCTCACATTTAGTTGAAGAGAGAGAATTGTTTTATTACACCGTCTTCGTAGATAGTAGAGCTGGACGTCTGCTAGGCTAGCGAATCGTATGACGACACACGGGAGGATTTTTTTTAAGTCTCCATAGAATTATCACCTTTATACACTATCTGGCCTACAATATATTTTCTCTCTATCTAGTCAATGTGTACCATGTATAGTACTTGTAGTAGTACATATATAACATTATTATTATTATTCGAGTCTGTAGAGACACAGAGAACGGGTCTCTCTGAGTCTGAGATATTTTTTTAAGGTACTTACTTACTACTTGTGGTTTGTCCTGAACTAGTACTAAAAATAGCTAACCTATTATTCCCCCAATTAATTTAAACTTGAATTAAATACATTGCCCTCTTTAAATCAATAAAAAGTCACGTCTAAAAAAAAGCTAAAAATACACATTATTATTTTATCTATTGTGTTTTTATTTTGACAACCAAAAAAAACTTTTTTTTTAATAACAATGGATTACTTACCACCGACGTAGGGTCGGATATACCATCAATACATTCAGAATAGTTGGTCCAATTTCCATGCTGCCAAGTCGCATCAGGGGAACAAATTCGGTAGGCTTCACCTTGAGTTCATAAATATAAAAGTGATTTAATTAATTTTGTCCATATGTTGAGGTTGTGAACCAACCAAGAAATTAAGTGTGTAATAAATGATCTACAAGCTAATACAAAAATATAGAGAGAGGTGTATAGTCTATATATGTAATACAATATTTTATATGTTGAATGGAAATTATAGGAGTTAAAAATATACCAGTAATATTCTGTGCATCAATCTCTGTATCATCCTTCATCACCTCAGAACAAGGTCGACTAACATTCTCTCCGGCGGGGGTGGCAGGCCAACAGTAGATATCGTCCCAAGCAGCATTACAAAAAGATCCTATTTTTAACAGAATTGAATAATGTAATATAACATGATTTAATCATTTCAAACTTATTTTACATGTCAGTAGGTTGTGGAGGTAGTTAGTTTATAATGAACAAAGTACTAATGTTCTATTTTAAGACAAGGAATCTATAGCTCATCAGAATGAATGAATTTATAGTAAAGATGATTATGCAGATGATAACATGGTCACACAAGCCGTCTCATAAATGTGACGATTGATTATAATCAAATGATGAATTCTAGTTAGTTACTCCTCCCTCCTCATCAATTTTATTCTCAATTGAGTAGACACCAATCTTTCGAGTTAATTACGGATCTCGCACTCATGCACTATCCATCTACATTGACAATGAGGTTTCCTTCCTTTTTTTGGAAGACTCAAGACTTCCTGTATTATGTACAAAAAAGGAAGACAGCTCCATGTTTAGTTCCCTCGTCATTGTCATTCTCAGGAGACTGATACAATTAGTAGGAATTGACAGGAAGGAAATCACTTTTGTACAAATGCTTCGTCTTCAACGTCACTACTTTTGCTAACCTTAAGGAAAAGCCAAACAAGTGGAAATGACTCAAATTGTTTCTAGTCCTCTCTGGTGTTTGCACTTGTAACTCCAACCTTTTAGTTTAATAACTAAATACATGTTATATACATACGCTACTACTACAAGTTTTTGTATAAACGAATTTTGTCAAAGGTCGTCTCTGAATATTTGATTAATGAAGTTAGAGCACCCCCCCCCCTCACTCTCCCTTTCGTTTTGCATGATTATACCAAAGACTTCCTAGTAGTCCTATCATTAAGCAACAAGAAGCTAAAGAAGGAAGAAGAGTTGAACTAGAAAATATGTGTTGAATGTCGATTCCAGCACGATCAATTAACTAAAACACAAACTATTGAGAGTGAGAGAGAAACTATTTAAAATAATGGTTCAAACTTTTTGGCTCCTATATACTATATATCAAACAAGGTGAAGAAAATTGAGAGAATCGATTCCTCTTTGTGTTGAAACGAAAAGTAACTGACAAGTTTTTTGACGTAAATATTGAGACGGAGCGGACAGGCATGAAAATTTAGTTGGCCAAATGTAATTTCCTTGGTCAAGGATTAAATGTTTTATATTCCATTCCCTCTCAAGAGTTTATCTTTATCTGTACAGTGTACACTATCTTCTAAACTTATCTTTGGCCCCAATGCTCTCTTCTAGATCAGATAAAGGGGAAAAAAAGAAGCATTTATAGACGATGAACCAAAAAGAAGTACCGACAATTACAATATAAAAGTGTAGAAAAAAGAACCATTTCGCGGATATATCACATTTCGCCAGTACAATATTAGTTGTACATATGTACGTCTACACTATTTTATGACAGTGATAGAAGAGAAAAAATAGTCTAGTTTCCAAATACCCTTCCCTTTTGATTATTGGAGCCTATTTTTCCAAGACTTTCCATTGTCTAATACGATTATCTGTAAGAAGCGTTCTCTCATTGCAATTATCTCATCTTATTGTATTAAAGAATTACCCCCCTTAGTTCTTTTCTAAGTCTCATCACCATCTTGAACAATTATTTTACAAAATTGAATGACATAAACTATCCGAGCTCAACAAAAATCCTCTCTTGCTACAACGGATAAGGATAATGGATATTGATAGATATTGGTACAATGGATCGATATTTCGTATTTATGTACATACATTATTTATACATTTTATCATTCAACATTAGTCCCTTGGTCTCGCCAATAATGTAAATAATAAATAATAGTAATAAAACATGTATATGTATGTTTTGTTGATAAATCTGCATCGATTTCGCATGACTCCTTGAATATTAATGAATCATAACAGTCTCAACACATGTTTCGCTCGTACTACCAGAAAAAACAATATGGAACATCCGAAAGACATATCCGACAATAAATTTATGCCTTTTCTAAACGACAAAACGTTATATAAGATGTAAGACCTTGAATTTTTGAAGGTAAGGTAAAGGTAAAGGAAAACAGTATGGAATCAATTTAAGAATCATTAAAATTCTCAACACGTCTCAAAGTGGTAATGCTAAGTACCATAAGATGTTGGAAAAGATTGAGATGACGGTGTTGAAAACGGATGCTTCTCGTTTAGTTTTATGATATTTTCCTTGTACAGTCAGTAACAATGCATTTAAGACAAGATTGAGGGGACCCATTATTTATAAGTCTTATTCGTATTCGACTAAAGGCCTAACACAGAAGGAAAAGGGTCTAAAATAGAGACTGAAGGAAAGTGACAGGAGTAGTACACAAGTCTCGAGTAATATAATAAAATATAAACGACGGAGGGAAACCAAATGAAATAAATTTTGAAAAAGAGAAGGAGAGAAAGAAACGCAAAAAAATAATAATATAATAAATAATACGTGTTGATATAAGAGTACCATAAGTATAGGAGAATTTAAAGGAAAAAAAATGCTTCGTGTTAAAATATCTCAGAGTCTCAGTATTTCCCTGGTTTCTTTTAGTACACTAGACAGGAAGACAGTCTCTAGAGTACCCGAAAAAAAAGTGTACGTAGGGAGATCAAAAAGTAATGATTATGATTTTTTAGCTCCGTTCGTTGTAAACCGATCACCAAGATATTTT
>JAQIVZ010001748.1:0-27969 GCA_034700945.1 Arrhopalites spinosus
AGTCGGGCACCCAATAGACGTCGGGCATCTAATACAAGTCGGGGGTCAGACCCAAAATTGTAAATAGAAGTCGGGGGTGTATTGGAGCTTTTACAGTATCTGCATCGGGGAGCTTTTGATATTTTGTATGTTTTGATATAGAAGAGAGAGGGGGAGGGGGTATTGTTGGTATCATCAGAAAAATAACCACGGGAGTGTGAGCGGAACTTCGACTGGATTCCCTTGGATTCACTCAGCCTATCCTGTCATCCCATTTACCTATACAACCTACGTTCTAATTTCCAATCCAATTCACCAACAAAACTTGACTACTAAGAGACTCTCCATCATGAAAATATGTTGCGTATTTCATAGACAGACAATTTAACTTGTACAAAATACACAAAAATCAACTTTTCCTTTTTCTCTACCTTACAAATCATCTCTATTATATTATATATTATAATATATTATATTAACACTTGCAAATTTTTGTAAGGGATCTTTCCATTTGTTGAAAAAGAGATAAAAAAGAAGATGGTCAATTTGGAGACGGTGAACTATTCAACATTTTAATTTAGAAGGTTGAGGTTCTCTTTTTTGGTCGTGTGGCAGATTCTTTGAATAAAATGAGAGTCAAGAAGTAAAAAATGAATTTATTTCGGTACAATGGAGAGAGAGAGAGAGAAGGTAAAATTAAGAGGATGATGAGAGAGTGGATTGAGGAGCGTGGGAGGATGAAGAAGAAAATTTGAGTTGGAAAATATAAGGAGGGAGCTCGTCTCATTTCCATCTGCTGGTACAATAAATTGAAAGGGGGGGGAGTTCGGAGTGTTGTACCGTCAGAGCATTTACAAGTTGTACCTGTGGTGACTACCGCTGTCGCTTATCATTTGAGCACGAGCCGTGAGCAATTATTCCTCTCACACATTTCCATGGATTTAAAGTCCTTCCCCCTCCCCTCAAAGCTAAGACTAGAGTCTAAAGGAGTGCTTTAGTATTGTGATGGAGATACTGAAGAATGGGATAAAGTTGATGTTTGGATAAATGCTTTGCTCTAACGTGCATCAGAGGACAGAGGAATGATTGTTAAATAAGGATGGCTTGAGGCCAAAGTGATTCTGCTGGTGGTGAGTACACAAACAGATAAAAAAAAGTACAGAGGAAAAGAGAGCCAATGCACCACTTCATGAACATGTTAGCTTGGCACCCCAACTCCCTATACAAAGTACAGAGAGAGAGAGGTAGAGTGAGAGTAACTCATCTTAATGTGTGTGGATTAGTTGTACATGGGGCGGTCTGTATTTATGCACAAAAATCCTGACATACAGGATGACATTTAGTCACCCATGGAAACTATTTAGAACTGACTGCTCTCTGTCGAGGACGTGCTTGTGACCGACCAAACATAATTGTGTACCTGTAATGAATATAGACTCCTCTATATATTTTTTTTCCTAGTCTTACTCATTACTCCACGACACATGAGATAAAAGCATCTCTCTCTATGTAACTCATGTGTCTATCTTTGAATCATCATTATAAACGCTGTGTGTTCTGGGGCATAATGTTCCGCTGTAGAGGAGAACCCAGAAGGGCCCTGCCCATCCTATTTACTTGTTTTTTTTACCTCAATATTTATTGTGTACTCTAATGTGTATAAAAATGTGTTCTAATGCCAATGCTCATATTCAAATCCCTCCATTCAATTCAGTCTCTCTCTCTCTCTCTCTCTCTCTCTCTCTCTCTCTCTCTCTGCATATTCCAGGTCACCTACAATAAGGAAAACTTGTGTCTCTTATTTTAACTCTGTTTCCATTTTACTCTCCCAGTCTCTCTCCCTCTCTCTCTCTCTCTCTAACAAGTACGGAAACTGCACTTGACGACTCTTCTTCAATCTCACATCCCATATCCGGTACCCAGAGTCTCACTATACCTTTGTAACACAATGTTATGGCCATGTATTGAGATAGGGGGGTACCATGGTTTTCATCATCATCATCTCTCTCATGTACCTACCTATCATTATTTTTTATTTCAGAGTGACATGTTGCATGCTACTACTCTTTTTTTTCTCTACTCTGTCCACGTGACACTACAGCTATTCTACGACGACACATTTTAAGCATTCATGTGATCTGTCAAAACCCCTCTCATCCATATTTTTTTTCCACCCAAAAAAACTTTTTAAAATATCTCCCCCTTCTAAAAACTTTATTTTCTGGCTAGTTTCATCTAATTTATTTTCCCTTGCAAAAATTATTACGTATACAGGAATTCTATTATTTTTGTCTACTAACAATAAAACTTGTACTCAAATTCTACCTGAACCAAAATATTTTGTGTACTAATTGCTCTACTTTAAACTAAAAAATGATTCTCTTTTTTATTTTCTCAATTTAATTAACATGTTAATAATTTAAATGGAGTGAGAAAAAAAGTTGATATTCTTAATTAATTCAGACTCCCTGTCTTTGAATTACCTAGGTCCTAGGTGGTACACGTACTACCTAAAGAGAGATATTTAAATCAAAAAAAGGGAAGGAGTTTTGTTGAAAAGGGTACTTGGGACTTGTTGACTGACCTCAAGGAGCATAAAAGTTCTTTTTTTGATTGTGTTGAATTGGATTTGGAGAATATTTCAAAAGTTTTGAAATTTGAATGTTGACGAGAGAGAGAGATGAAATAATGATGTAGTTTGAATTGGGTGGAAAGTTTTTGTTTGGGTAACTGCTATTTTTTTTTTGGTGTTGAGAGTCTGAAGAAGAAGTTCACACTAGACTTGACACGTCTGTTCTGTACTCCCGTGTCATTTTTTGGGAAGATGGATATTAATTATAAAATATATTTTTTTCCATGTGATGAGTTTTCCATTCTCTTCCACCACCACCCCCCTTCCTTCTCTCGTAAGAGTAATTAAGGATTATCTTTGAGATAATGAAGAGAATGAACTCTAGAATATATTTTTCTTTTTTTGAGCTAACAAAAAAAATGACTACGGGTCAGAGCAAGTTTTCAGGTTGGAAAAGATTATCAAAGTCAGTAGTGTAGTAAACCATGACGGCTCTTAAAGTTTGGCACGAATGGGGGCATAATATGTTCTAGCTAAGTTGAGATTTCATGGCAAATTACAAAAAAACATATCAACTCTTCTTTTTGCATCTTTAGTCTCTCTCTCCCTATAAAATCTCATAACGTTTTTTGACTTTTTTAAAGCTTACTCGTCTCCAACTCAGAACCAAGAGAGTAGCCCTTTCCGTTTGGTGTGAAGATGAAGAGAAGAGAGAGGAGAAAAAAATGTTCACAGAATATTTAGAATATTTAAAAAAAACAAGGACAAGAAATTGAGCGCTAAACGTAAAGTAGCATGTACGTGAGTAAAATTTTCAAGATTCATAATTTCGTCTATATACAATTTTGAGTATCCTACAGATATAAAATTATGTGTACTTTATATCATGTGAAATTTTTATTTAAAATTTCTTTTAAACGCTGAACAACACGAGGAGTTTTAGTACGAGTAAGAGTTACTATCTGTACAAGGAAAAAGATTTAAAAGGGTAGAAAAAAAATTTGTATGGAAAATTATCAAGAGGAAAAGGCACTTAGTCACTCTCATTCTCTCACTTTTTGTCTAACTGTTATAAAACATGTCTCCATAATTTTTACATGTTTAACATTTTCTTCTCTACAATAAAAATTGTGGAGACGGTTGTGAGATTTGTTTTTGACAGTTTTCACAGTTTCAATATTCACCCCCATGTACATATGTATTACAAAGAGGGATACACAAGGCAAAAAAAGTATGGGATTTTTTGGTGTTATAAAAAAATTGGGCTTTTTTTTCTACTTCATCTCCTCCTCATCCCTCTCACTACACTACAAATTTTTTTTGCTTGTGTCTTTGAGGATGGGAAGAATGACAATGTTTTTACTTTGACTCATGTTCAACTGTCTCAACAATGTCGGTTTAGATTTTTAGTGTAGAAAAAAAATTTGAGGAACTTTTGGTGATGGCGATGTACATGTTATAGATAGGGAAATGATTAAGTAATTTAATGGTAAAATAAAAAATTGCAAACTCACCTCTTCCTCCCCCGCGGCTGTGTTCACCGAATCCATGCTTTGACTCAAAGCACTCGGAGTATCCATTACAGTAAATCACAGGTTAAATTTTCAGGTCAACACTGATTACAAATTGCCCAAAAAAATATTCTTATTAAAAGAATATTTTTTATTTTGGACAGAATCTTTTTTTTATAATCTTTTTTCCTTTTTTTGTCTTGATTGGGATGACTCAAGTCTTGATTTTTTGTCAAAATTTTCTCCTTATTTTTTCCACAGGCACGAAAGGAGTCTCAACTCTCTCGAAACCCTACAAAAATGTGATCCTTGATGTGAAATAGAGCTGGAGTTTTTTTTTGTCTCGAAGCACTCAAGAGTGGGGAGAGTCGCACAATATTTGAAGGTGTGGATGAGAGTTAGATTGGAAAGAAGAACCTGGATAAAATAAATATAAATTAATGGAGGGGACAACACACACAATAAAAGATGGAGAGAGCATTGAGGAAATAATTGTCTAAAGTCGACTGTACGAGTAAATTAAATATCAGTGCACCAACTAGCCTAGTTATGAATACATTGTGGTCTAGTGCACACACATAGGGATTTTCTAAACCATCTCTCTCTCATTCTCTGGGGTGGACTCACTTCACCTCTCACAATTTAATGATGAAAACACCCCGACTTCTAAAAACCTTTCAACATCCTCCTAGCCCACACAGTCACCATCCATTATTTAGCCCCACCATTTTTTTTGCACTGACCCTCACCCCCCTCCTCTCTGTCTACACAAAGCGAGAACACTATTATAAATAAATTAAATGTGTACAATTGTACAAAGACAGAAAAAAACAAGTTGAAACAAATAATTAATTAATCACACTCCAACAATCTTTTTTTGCTTTCTCTCTTTCTCTCTCACCGCCACTAAAAATCCAAAGAAAATTGTCTTAGACTCACTCACACTATCAAAATTGAATTTTTTCTTGTTTTTGTTGCTTTTTTTATTTTTATTATTCCTCCCCGTGTTCAATAGTACCAAAACTAATTTTTGTGTAGTGTAGAATATTTTTGTTCCAATTTTGTTTTGGGGTTTAATTGGAAGAATTAGAGATATAAATTTGGGATGGAGTGTTGAGTTAAATTGAGCAAATTCTTAAGCTCAGTTAACACTGCAAGATAATTTGTTCTTGTGGAGACTAGTGTAATAGTGGCAAAAGTTTATCTATGGAGGCCTCACATGTTGGGAGCATCATTTCATTGATCAAACATTCTGGATGGGAGATATTTGTTACCTGTATTTTCACTACTCTTCCCCCTCCCCCTCCTCCCTACCTCAAATTCCCTTCGAACGGCTGACTACACTAGCCATGCGTTCTATGACTCGTGCCTTCCTTGTACATGGAGTACATACATTTGACAAAAAAAAGTTTTATTTCTATTTACCTTGTTGTTTTTTCTTGAGCCTCTAAATCCAAATCCAACAAAAAAAACATTTGAGAGAGTCCAAATAATTTCTAGCTATCGATCCCCTCTCCACATGTACAAATACAAGAGAAGGCCCAGAGACAATAAAAAAGGGGGGGAAGTTTTAGAGGAATACTCCCCATCCCCATTATATTTGCATGTCTCAATCACTTTTAATCTATAATTTATGACCATACTTTTTTGAGTTGTAGTCTCCACTACATTTAATTAATTATATTAGAGAGAGAGAGAGAGTCTACTTTCTTAATGTTACAAATTCCAAGTTGAAGAATTTTTTTCTCTAGTTTTTGGAGGTACAAGGCAAGACCATTAATGCATGCAAAGTTGAGTCGACTTTTCCATGGAATTCAAGTTAAAATATAATTTAGGAGAGAGAGAAAATTTTCTCATTTTGTCCTGCTTTTATGTGATTTCTCTCTATACAACTACAAATTTCTCTATAAGACTCCATGACAAAGGTACTTTTTGGCTATTGTGGACTATAGGCAGTGTTATGAATTCATTTATTTTTCTTTGAAAATCTTATCTTGTTTTTTGGGTACAAGTATATCTACAAATCAAGGTTCAGAGTTGAGTCTAATTTTGGTGATATTTGTACTCCTCTCTCAAAATATTTTCCTTTGGAGTCAACTTAAAGCAAGTACCAGTTTTTTTATGTTAAATAATTTAAGTTTAAATCATTTGATGTCATATCATTAATACAATTCTGGGCTTGGACATACTACTAGTCTCCTTTAAGGTACTTGTACCTTGGGCAAGTTTGCAAAAATATTATTAAAAATGAATTAACCGTCTCTCTCTCTCTCTATTGTAAGAAAATGGACGGAAAAGTTTCTATGGGTTGAGTGGTGAGAATGAGTTTACATTTGGAATGAAAATTATACAAAATGCCACTCACTTGTACTCCCCCATGAAAAATACCCACCCTATTGTTTTGGGGCATGCTTATATGAGAAATAACTGCCAAAATACCCGGCTAGAGAGAGAGAGAGAGTCTCATGATAATCTGATACACGTAATCGTAATCAAGGCACGATTTGATGATAGGGGGTACCCCAAAAAAACATGCACTAACTTGAAATGGCAACCAAGAACGACACTGGACGTAAACCAAAATATTATTTTAATAAATAAAAAAAAAGAAACCAAACAAGGAACCTTACATGCCCAACATTTCTATATTGCCCACTTTTTTTATACACGAAGAATAAAAAATTCCCTCTCCGTTATTTTAGTTGGTCCGTGTTAAAAGGGTGAATAAAATATTTTTTGTTAAAATGTTTACATAAGGGACAGTACTACCTAGACTATTTTTTTGAAGTTGGTGAATGACATGCCTTGTAAAATTCTCGAGATGAAAAAAATAAATAAAAACAAGTAGACCTGTTAAAAAACAAACATTGACGACGAGACATGACCGAGAAGGTAATCATCAACGGAAAAAGTAAATTATATTGTGTTTTTTAAAGGGAAACAAAAGAGGGGGAAGAAAATAAATGTAACGAGTAGAGTAGAGTATAGGACCAGAGGCGTATAGGGCTAGGGTTAGTTGTGTGAGTGTACCTTTCCCTGACTCTTGTTTTTATGGTGAGCAGTCGATAGACAGGAGGACTCCATGTAGACCCTAGCACGCGACTCATGTTAAACCACCACCGTTTGCCAAATGCTCTCAAAATATTAAAACTTACTTTAAAGAGTCATCCACACCTGGCCCCCCTTTTTTATAGTTTCTCTACACCGGAAATCAACTTTATTCCCTAAATGTGAATCCTATGTTCCCTCTCTTTCCCGCCAATATTATTTTTCATTTTTATTCATAATTAGTTTAAAGGGATTTTTTCACTCTAATTAATTACTAATCAACAGTTGGGTTCAAACTACAATCTATATTTACAAATATACAGACATAAATAGACTATTATTTTTAAATAAAAAAAAAATATACTCACCTGTGTATTTCACAGACAAAAAAAATTCACTGATGTTTGACTGATTTTTTTTTTGTAGTAGTAGTAGTTTTGTTAATAATTAAAACTCGTTTAAAAAGTTAAATTTTTTTTATACTTATGTACATTCAAATTCGTTGTGCTGACTTGATTTTATGATAAAATTAGACAAAGATTGAGAGTCGTAGTGCACAACATTTTTGTTGATTTGAGTCGTCATCCTCGATTTAAATTGTAACCAGTTTTTTTAAGTATCTTTATCTTTTTAATTTTTCTTCTTTTTTTTAATTAATTAGAGGCACCAAGTGAATTTTTTAATAATAAAAAAATTCAACTGTAGAATTAAAACTCAAGAGCTTTTTTTTCCTTTTAAAAAACTTTTTTTTTCTTCTTGTCTTGCTCGTAAATAGTTAAGGAGAAGAATAAGAAGGGAGGGTTTTGAACGAAAAGATTATTTTTTTTTGTTTTAAAAAAGATGAAGATGATGATGTAGTTAGAAGGCAACAAAAGATATATAAATTTGTAGATTAATTTATATATCCAAACTCTTTTCTCTCTCTCTCTCGTTCTACGCTCTGCAAGGCAGGAAATACAGGTAGTACTTCCTCTTGAATTTAGGCAGGTATATATGATATGTATTAGTTGATATGTGAGTTGAATCTTTTCTTCTTTTACTAGAAAAGCATTTCACGGTTTCCTACTTCTCCGCTACTGTTCAGCCGATGATTTCCTCTTTTTTCTTGATTTATCAGGAAATGTACTTTTACACACGTTAATTCATTCCATGTGCAATTATCTTTTTTTTTCTCTTAGAATATTTGTTGGGGACTACGAGGAGGAGGAGGGGAAGGGTAGGGGAGGGAGTTAAGAGTTAAGGCTTCTTTAACTCCTCAAAAGGAAAAAAAATTATTCACTTGACTTTAATGGGAAAAGAAAATCAGGAGGATTATGATGGATAAGATGGGGAAATGGGGAGACTAAAGGGGATTCCAAAGAGGAATGATGAAGAAAGATTTTCTTCCTTAAATCTTTTTTTATTTTCTTTTTTGGTGAGTCCTTGATAAAAATTGACTTCTTTTTTTCACACACAGTGAAAGTGACTTGAAAATTTTCCTTGTGTTTTTCTATTTTTTGATAATAAGTTGAGAATCGTCTTTTGTATTATTTTTGTCTTTTGTAAACTTGTTTTTCTTCTGGATGTTGAAAACTGTTTTTTTTCTTTATTTTTTTTGACAGGAAATGAGTATGATATTTTTTGTCAACAATAAAATAAATGGTTTGTAATATTTTACAAGAGAAAAAAATAGTGCAGCGAGACGAGCAAGATCTGATGCCGTTTCGGCGCTCGCACGCACACTGTGGAGCTCGTCAAGTCAAGATTGATCAACTGAAGTTGGGAGACTTATGCTCTTGGTATTATATACAGACTGGTGTGTGTTATTTTTGCGTGGTACGAGTCTACGGACGAGAAACGACGACTCGTGTGAGAGGAGCAGAAGAAGAACAGAACAAGAAAGAAGGACGAAGAACGCGACGTGATGGTGGAGCTCCTCTTCTCTCAAACTCTCTTTTGCACACTCAAACTCTGACTGTGTTCTCACTCTTTGGTCCTACAACTTTCTCCAGGAGTCGACGCTTCTCTTACAGTCATAAATTGTGATTGTACTCTCAGCACACAAAAAAAACAGTTCTAGCAAAGGCCGACCAAGCTCCGTCTCTATATCCCAACCAACTACAAATCCCTCGCCATCAAACAACATACAGCCCCACAATCCATATGTAAAACATTTGTTCCATTTTTATACTTACATCTGCCTCTCTCTCTGGACTTTGTCATACTCGTTATATCCTCTATACCACTTCTGCCGCCACTTCCGGGGTCCTTTCTTCTTCAGGGGTCCGTCGTCCGATCCTACACACACACACACACAAGACAGTGACTAGCATCTGGATACCCTGGAAGAAGACAACCAAGGAAGAGTTTTTTTTGAGAGAGTTACAAAGTAGAAACTTATCCCTCTCTCTCTCTCTTGCCTCCATATGTACATGATGTGGAGTGAATACAATTTGTGTGTACAAGTACACTTTCTTACCTTTTCTATCGCACCTGCTGCTACTTCCTCTCATTCATTTCTTATTTCTTTTTATCTCGCCACAGTTACTACTAGAGCTACTACTCTCTCTCTCTCTCTCTCTCTCTCTCTTATGCCCATGCATCAAGAATCTTCCCTCTGTACAGAGTATAGTGTATCTGTTACGTGTATGGACATTATAGAACTTCCCAGCTGACTCTTTCTATTTCCCATTTTTTCATATTGTTTTTTGTCTCTCTCTCTCTGTCTTGTACTTATGTAGGATGGTATGTTTGCCATACGTAGAGATACTCCTGTTGACTTTATCAATTCAAACGAGTTTAAACTGCCTAGCTGGATTTTTTATCCATTATGCATAGATAGACATTCTGCCCTGTCTCCCTCCCTCTCTTTTTCTCTATCTTCCTTTTTATGACTTGAACAATCGACCCACACCGAGGAAACTTGTGCTCTCATCCATTATTCCCTTGGTTTTTTTCCCTCTCTCTCTCTCATTATTATATTCCATCCATCTCCTAATTATCTTCTTTCCACCTAATTAAACACCGCTCAATCTTTGTACATAACCTATCGTTTGTTGGCTATTATCAACACAAATATAAAGTTTTGCAAGTGCCATGAAATTTATCTTTTATTCATACAATCAATTTCATAATTTCTGTAGTGACAGTGACAGTATGCAGTAGTTAAGTAGAGAGAGAGAAAGATTTTTTCAAGTTGTTTAATTGGCAACATGGTTAATTGTAACAAGTGTGCATCGACAGTTTATTTATTATTACTAAACACTCACTGTCCGATTCAACTGACGATGTGTTTGTGTTAATAAGACAGGGATAATAAAAATGAGCAAAAAAATGAGGCGTACAAAGACATGGAGAATAATTTAGTACATTATTTTTCCTTGTCATGAATATTAGACGATAGTAAATGGAGTAATTCTTGGTATTAAGTATAGTTTTAATTCCGGAAGACCTCTTAGATAGTAATATCCGCTTTAAAAAAATTTTTGCTGGTTAGTGTTCCTTATTAATAAAATAGTACAAAGTAAATTACATTTTATAGTAATTATCTGCACTTGTATATGTATTCTCTGTAATTTTCTGACTCTAACTACACTGAACATTGTTAAATTTAAAAAAACTAATTTATTTGGCGATGAATTGCAAGTGAAGGAATAATCAAACTATAAATATGTACGTACTACAACAATTATGAAATATTTTGTGGCCATAATTTACGTGCATATGTTTTTTATGTAAATATCATTTTTAAATAGAAAACAAATATAGCACTGTCAAAATATTATAATTAATTATTATTATTGTCATAACTTGTGCATTGAACGAGTGCACATCCTCAGAGACTTTTCTGCTAAACTTTATTTAACTAAACTGTTGTTTCAAACTACAATTTGTAACATACATTTGTAGTATTCAGTTTACGAACTTTATGAAGTCAATGGAGGTTTTAACTATGGTTTTTTATACTTTTGTCTCTCAAATGCACTTGTATTTGTACTCTACTGTGTACAAAATTATGAATAGTTGATGTGCAATTGAAAAAGTTTCTCAAACATGAACTTGTCAATTTAATTAAATTGGTTCTCAATTTGGTCTTGAACTTAAGATAATAATAGCCCAAGGGATATTAATTTAATTGATAAATGAAATGGATGAATTTGAATGTTAGTTTAATATATTTTGATTTATTTGTTTATATATATTTGTTTATACATTAATCTGTCCATTATTATTCCACATTTGCACTTTGTAGTATTTAGGTACTATTCAAGTTTTATTATTGTTTTAACTGCTTTTACGACATTTTTTTTACATCACCGATGAATCGTCATGATCATGACAAACTCCCAAAAAAAACTTTTTTGGTGTTTTTCTCCTTTCTAGTCTCAACTCTGTCCAATTTTTTTAACATTGATTTTTGAGAGAGAGTTGATAAAAAGATAAATTAAACGACTAGAAATATATTTTTAACAATTCATTCTATTTGGAATTAAAAGTTACGCTAAATTTTTGTTAATAAAATATTTTATAGCGTAATCTTCATTATCTTTCAGACCAGTCAAGGGTCAAAATATTTGTCATGGAGTATTATTACCTTTTTTTCTCTAACTGTCAAGTTAAAAGAGTGACACACAACTCGAACTCTCTCTCTTTTGTAATTTTGTTGTGTGTACAAGAAAACTTTAAGTGGATTAAGTTTTAATTAAAAAGAGGCTATTAAAAAATAAATGTAACCTACATAAAAGTTTTTTGTAAGGAAAAATAAAAAGAATTATAGAAACAATGTTAAAAACAAGAAAAGTATTTTAGATAGTACATTATTTAGTTAATTATAATTTAATGACAACGAGGAATGACATTGAGGATGATAATTATTTAAAATATATCACTTAATTTTAGCACATTTTGATTCTTTTTTTTCTCCTCTTTTTTCTTGTTATTTATACAAGTTAGTTTTTAGTACTAGAGAGCATTCTCTGCTGTATTAGTTAATTTTAGTTTTAAATATATTTTTTTTAACAGTTGGTTTTTTTTGAAAGCAGAGTTTGAGATTTTTCATTGTAGCTATAACTAACTACATTGTTTAAAGTACTAATAATGGGCCTATGGGATGAATTTTTAGGCATTTTTTTAACATTTCTATTAATGATATATTATTTTGTATAATACACATTTATCAAATAAGGAACATGGCAATCAACTTGTTTTTGTCATTTTGCTCATGCTCTCAAGATTATAGTCCAGAGTTTTCTTTAGTTTTGTTTTTGAATATTTTTTTGGGGAAATTCAATCATTGTTCAACAATGCCTCATTTAAATTGTAGTTTTCATTGTCATGAGCGGCCTTTTGGGTATCATGATTAGGATTAGGGAGACGTGTCAAATGAGTTGGTGTCTCCCAGAATTAATTTTTGTTGGTTAAGTATTTAGTTTGTATAGGTTCAAAGTGTAATTTTTTTTAAAAAAGTCTTCTTGCAAAGACACCAACTCATGAGACAGTCTATCATATCATGCTACAAAATTAATATGGCGACCATAATGTGATAAATTGCAGATCATACTTAGCTACTAGAATTGCGTTAGATCTGATGAAATTGTCTCCTTTTTTTTCCTAATTCTTTTTTTGTTCTCTGTCTTTAGTCAATTCAGTCAATGGAGTGAAAACGAAGAATTGCTCTCCCTTGAATTTCTGAATTACACAGCTTTCGAATCACTTCTTTTGCTTGGTCGGCAGGGAAAACTGTATGTGGTGGAGGTTCCAACTGTAAAGAATTTAAAATTTATTTAAAAATATCATAGGTAATTTTTTTCAAAAATATTTTTAAAAAATACTTACTTGACCAGAAGCAACTAATGCAACAAGTTCTCTGAAAAAAACATTACATAAAATTGTTATTATTATACAAATAAAATTGGATAAATTTATTTTGACAATGTTTAATTATTAATTATACCGAAGTTGATCTAGAGAACCGACATCAACAGATTTAATTGTCTGTTGACGTTCTTCTGCCCTCCGGCTAAATTTGGGAAGAAGACGTTCTGCTACTTCGGAACTGATGAGGACGATACCTCCCTAGGAAATAAATGTGACATCGTTTTTAATTAAACTGTCAAATTTAGAGATGATGATAGAGTAGCCAATACGTCAAAATGATTTTAGTTTGTCTTTACTTTGCTGAGGCATTGAAGAGATCGATGGAGACTACGGGAGGTCGTACCAAAATCAATCACAATGTCAACTTCTCCCTCTAGACTATCTTTAGTGCGTTCAATTAGTACTCTTTCATAACAGTCTTCATTCCACTGTACCACACTCACACTACGAGTAAAATAAACATCAATTAAAAGATGCACACTTTAAACTAATAACTATGGACAGATGTAACATTATTGGATGAATTTCAATTTTTTAACTATTTAAGTTGATGAAATATTGAGATTATTTTTTGGTTTAAAATTATGACACTGAAAATAAAATGGATATACTCACTTGGCAGCTTCTTTTGCCAACAATATCCCTTCATCTCGTAGGCAAGCGACAGCCAATAAAACTTTATCACTCACATCGGCTAAATAGTGTTGAGCCAGTCGCAGTGCCCATAAAGCCAATCCTCCAGTCCCCACGACAAGAACTTTGACTCGCCCTAAATAAAATTTCATCATAAATTTAGAAAATTCTATTGACATTTTACTAGGTCATAAATTACAGATTTCTTTCAAGACATTCATGTTATTACCTGAACCTCCTTTATCCTCCAGAATTTTGACAATATGTTGCTTAGCAACTTGAATCGTATTCATAGCCCACAGAGCACCAGTAGGGAGCATAGCAGCTATACTAAGAGGCATCGTATCTGGAACTTTGACCTATATTTCAATACCTTTCAATTATTATCATTCACTGAATGCATGAATGCATTTAAAAACATAATTATAGTCTGTGTCAATTCTTACCAAATACTTCATATCTGGAACTGTTATATACTCTGCATATCTGTAAAAACATTTCAAAAAAATTGTCATGTGCAAATTCACCTGCAACTGTTGACTTTATCATTGGGAAAATTTAATGGTAAATATTGCAATACTGAAGATGTCTAATCTAATATAAATATTATTGTAGAAAAGACACACAAATGTGAATAATGGGTACTATAAAAATAACCATAATTAATTAGAGGGATTTTAATTAGTCAAAGAGTGTCACTTGATTCAATTTACCCATGTGGAACTCCTTCATAGGGATACACCACGACCTTGTCTCCAACATTAACAGACGCATTCGCATTCACTTCTTCCCCGATTGCTTCAAGGATACCCGCAACCTGTAATTATAATTCTCTCAACCATTAATTATATCCATGTAACTCAATATTGTGTTTAAAAAATAAAAAAAAGTCTCGAGAGATTTAATTTTAGTACCTCATAGCCAGGAAACAGAGCAGCATCCCGGACACCATAATGGGCTGGAGTTTGATTTTGACCCCCAGACCCACCAATACAAATAGTTGACACATCTCCTGATAATGATGTTAAACTTGGCATGCTGGTAAGACTTGATCCACTGGAAATACTTGACTGGGAAGGTGTTCTTCGAAGCCTATAACATGCTCCAGCACATTCCACCTTGAGAAAATGGAACAACAACATTAAATTGTCAACATCAAAATTCAATTTAACATGAAATTGATATTTAAATTCTTCATTCTCCTCGCTAAAATGTCTCTCTCTCTATTCTTGTCTTTGTTTGCATTTTATGTCATCACTTGAAAAAAATAACAAAAAGATAAAATCAACATGATGAAATGATTGAGTCCTTTTGTGGTGAAATTTAGCTTAGGCAAGGTTAAATTTAAGTAGTGGACAACCAAGTGCAAACAATTAAGTAAAGGACATTAGAGAGTGTGCATTCCATAAAAAACTGCATCAAAAAGTAAGTGAATTTTTTTCATGGAACATTGAAAAGTAGTTTGATATATAAATATAGACAAACAATTTTTCCTTGTATAGGGAATTTATACGAAGGAATTGTAGGGAACGCATGCTCCAGGAAAATCGATCCGAAATGTGGACCGACTTCACCACCACCGAAAATGCAACGGAGAGATAGAGAGACTCCATTTGAATGCGTCGTAGTTAAATAATACTTTACAAGAGAGAGAGAGATTGGAATATAAGCCATCAAGCTGTGTCAGATTGTAACAATCTCTGTTCAATTTAACAATTTACATTTTTTCTATCAATTTTACTATTAATCTCATGAATCATCAATCCCAATTAAATGTTACTGGATGAGACTACAACATGACAGGGATTTACTGGCTAATACACCTTTGATGGATTGTATTTACAGACACTCCATTGCCATCGGTAAATTTATTTTTTTAGAAATTTCTGCAAAAAATTACCCGAATTCTGCAACCATTGGGTGGAACGTCTGGTACTGGCACGTCAAAGCTGAAGACACAATCTTTCAGCAAAGGACCTGGACTCTCAATGCTGACCTGCCGACAAAGCTTGTTCAATCCAGATCTGAAATTTATATATCAACATCAACCATCAATTGGTTAATTGTTAGAGAAAAGGAAAACATGCCAATACAGATTATTATCTAAATTATTTAAACTGTATTTAATTATATTTACATTCCAGATCCGGAGGTTGGTTGACTCGGCATACTGTTAACTCGCCCCCTAATTATTTTTACAAATTTTTAAAATTTTAAATAAACTGTCTTAATCAGTATTTTGAATTAAAAACATTTTTTTTCTGAATAAAGTGGAGAGAGACGGGAAAACACAGTCAATTGACAAAAATCTAAATGCCTTTGTTCTCATTGAAAGCATCACTGCTTTGTATCTCTTAGAAAAAAAAACTTTTTTGACCTAGTTTTTTTTCTCTCTCTCTCCAGTCACATTATTTTTAGGAAATTATGACACTTAAAAATGAACAGAATAATGAGAATTACGAGACGGGACAACGGTTCCAAAAAAATATAATGACGTTAAAACTGACATGTACCTGGATGAGGATCCAGGAGAGCTGACACAATCTTCGTCAACCCTCTCGGGCATGTTTGCCGTTTTGACGTTTGGTTGTTTGGATGAACGGAGAATAAAATAGAAATAATTGAAGGAGCTTGAACGACACAAGACTTGAGATGAGTAATGAAAGGTAAGGAATAGATATGATGGAACTGAAATCGAGGAATAAAAAAAAATCTCCCCGATTATAATGAAAGAAATAGAGAGAGGATGAGGGGAACGAAATAGTGGTACAGCGGACCTTTGTGTGTCTACGAAACTAAGAGCCAGTATACATCATCAGCTGACTACCGAGTTCTGCTGTAGCTAGTACTATACTGAAAGTCACTCCGTTGCCTCGTGTTCCGATCGATCCGAACACACACTACCCGGGTTCGGGTCCATGTTTATCCCCCCCCCCCCAGATTCCCTCATCTTGTGTGTCTTTTCCCTCCTTTACATACTGACCCCAAAACTCGAAAAGTACAGCCTTTCCTTTTTTATCCAAAAGTTTTTGCGCAGCCTTCTGGATCCTTTTCTTTCACACAATAACAACTTCACCGACAACAAATTTCCATGTATCTAATTGCTTTGTTTACCTGTATGAAATAAATGAATTTAGTTGGCTAGTAACAACTGAAAATTGACATGTCCCCGACCTGTCGATTTCGTCTAGAGAAAAATGTTTAAATTTTGTTAAAATTACTTGGACAATATATGAAGTCTGTTTTTTCTAAAATAAAATAGAAATTGAGACTAACTCTATTTCTTCAATATTTAATAAATTGTTAGTACATATGTATTACAAATAAAATAGATAAAAGTGAATTTACACCATAGTTTTTTTTTCTTGTAAAGGGAACATTGGATTCAGAGACCGAATCCCATTTTATTTTCTTGTTAGCAAATTTTTTGATACAAAGACATTTTGAAAATCAAATGGCTGATTTTTCTTCATCTTCTTTTTTATTTTGTTTCATGATGAAATGCTCCACCAACTTTACTTGTGGCCACCGTCAAGGTACATTTACTACGTAGATATTAAATATAGATTATCGAAATAATTTTATCAAGTATTCACCAAAGAGTAGAATTAGTAGTAGTAGAGTTTTTAGATCTTGATTCTCTCCATACTAAGAACCACTGTAACATTTAAAAAAAACAAAAATGTCATTAAAAACATTATTCATTACTTAAATATTTCAAAAATGTCAAATTTAAAATCTTTACAATTTGTATTAAAACAATTTAACATCAAATTGTGTTTATAACCTATTCAAGACATTTCAAAAATAATCAATATGATATAAAACAAAAAGAAAAATGTTTCAAAACAATAACAAACAAAAAAATACATTGTTTGATTCTTGAAAAACGCCATATGCTCAAAAAATAAATAAATAAACTTACACAATAATATTATTGATGGGAATGTGGATTAATTTAACAAAGAATCCGATGAATCCCATAATGCAAAATCCGATAGCTGTGGCCATTGCAATTTTTTGAAATTCTAAACAAACAAGACAGAAAAAAAAATCAAACACATGTAAATAATGCCGGACACAAAATAAACAATTGAAGGTAAATAAATAATAATTGGAAAAATTTAAATACCTTTCCTGTCTGGCTTCGTACATCTCTTGACTAGACGCAAAGAGTCCTTTGCGAATTGTCGTCCAGGTTCAACAAATGCCATTACTTGATCCATTTTTGCAAGTTAATTGTTGTTTTGACAGTAGAAAAACTTTTAACACACTTGGCCGTCTGGCTGAAGAGCAACTGCAAAAGAGAGATTAATTACGGTAAAATCTTCTTCAAAGGCCTTAGTCGTGTCAAATCGAGGCTCCAACTCATCAAGCCGTAGTCCCAGCCCAAATGCGGAAGATGTCCCTGGCCACCCATTTTCTTGGCCCCAACCAAAATCCCATTTAAGTAAAATGGGATTCAATTAAAATTAAGTAAATATGTTTTTTATTTACATTAAGCTTTTCACCGACATTCAGTCCAAAAAAAATTGGAGGACGGGATTCTTTCAAGTTCTCTCTCTTCAATGTGTCATGTAAATAAGCCCCGATTTTACAAGAATAAAGGACTAAAGTGCCGACATAAGACTCACCGAAATTCGGAGAGGCCTTAGAAAAATCGGGACATGAAAGTAAAATGCAATAACAAAATCCAAAGTTGTTTGTACTCGGTGTAAAAAAGGGAGTTATAGGATGTACTATAGTAGTCGTAGTAGTATTTTCCAGATAATAAAATAAGCCGCTACTCACTACACTAATATACAAGGAGTAAAAACAGATGCTTTCATCGGATTTTGGATTGGATATTGGACCTGAAATCATCATCGGTTCGGGGGTTATGGCGTCATCGCAATGGCGTTGAATATTTTAATGTCTTCAGGTCTCCTATTTACTCGTAGATTTACATATGTATTCTACACTGATTGTAAGTAGGAAACTATCATAAACGTAATTTTTTCAATCCCTACAGTCTCCATTACATGGGATACTAGATACTCTCTCTAGGTTTCCACAAAATATTTTAATATAATTATATTATTCCTCAAAATTTAAAATCCCACATCTCATCTTGTATTCATTGAACAGAATTCCAAACAAATATGTATTGTGGATCACATTACAATATTCCTCGACCGGCCTCGACGTAGTTGAACTTTCTGTACAATTTTTTTTTGTAATTTTGTATTTATGTAATGTAATGTATAACTATTTTATTTTTTAAATGTACAAAATTGTAATTCTAAAAAATACAGTCAGAAAAATTCTCTCTCTCTCCCACTCGGTCATCACAATCACTAAATGGGTTTCTATTTAGGTTGAGTCTTATGATGGTACAATCCATCATAAGAATTGCAAAAATTCTTTCCATTTTATCTTCATATTTTCTTTTCCCTTCACTGCTGATTCTCTGCATCTCATTTCACCTGTCCTGTATTGAAAATCTCTAGCTTGTACAATCTCCACGGATTTGATTCAGATGAAATTGTTCTTCTTTTTTTCAAAAAAAACGAGGAGGACATTGAAATTTTCTGTATTTTTTCCTCTGAATAAAATACCCAGAGAGAGAGAGAGAGAGATTTGTAAATATAATTTTATGCCCTCGTGAAATTCCCCAATTTTTTTTTGTAGAATTGAGAAAAGAAGAGTAACTGTATCTGTAAAAACTCGAGACTAATGTGAGTTTTGATGTTGGTGAGATGAAGAATGAACAAGACCATTTATTTCTTTTGGCCACTCCAACTTTTTTCTCCAAAAAAAAGTTGGAAAATGGAAAAAGAGCATGGGAAGAATTGTCGAAAATAAAATTTGAAAAAAAGAATCTTTCATTCATTTCTCAAAAATGGCTTCAAGACATACAAAAAGAGAGAGAAACTTGGTCATACCAAACGGGCACGTTTCATATTAAAAGTTGATGGAAAAGAGAGAGAGAGAAACCAAAGCTTCTTTTAATGCGTCATTGGAATCTAAGAAGGATACTGGAGAGAAAAGCCGTTCTCCTTGAAAGAAAATTTCATCTTTTAATTCTCATCCTACACCAAGTCCCCCCACTAATGACTCTTGTCCACCCAAAAAAAAACTATTTTTGAATTCAGTTTTCACTTGGACATTCAATTCCACAAAAGAAAATTCTCCGCCTTTCATTAGTTCATTTTCTAAACAAAATGAGAATTCTTTGAAATTTTTGCAAAAATTGTCAAGATTTTTTTGGTGACTCATTGAAAATAAACTTAAATAAAAAAAATGTACAAGTGAACACGTTGTATAAATTTTTATAATGAATTTGTGACGTCAATAGAAAAGTCTCTCATTACTAAGAAAAAGGAGAGACCCCCTCTGAAAAAAGAAGCAGAAAACAAATTTAAAATTTTCGCGAGTCTCCATTACAAACTAAAGACTCTTGCCACCTCCTTTTAAATCCTCATCTGCCTCCATGAAAATGGGCCAAGTGGAGAGAAGGTCTGGATGGCTTCCGTTGACTCAAAAATTAATCACGTATCGGAATCTGACTGTCTCTACTTGAGAAGATGAGATTTCTTTCCTCTTTTTTTTGGAGAAGAGCAGGAGGAGGGCACCATATTGTACTAAAAAAAGAGAAAGAGAGAAATTCTTGAAGCTTGGAAAATCCCCCTTGGTAAATTATAAAATGTGATCTCGAAGAGTTGGAGAGTCTCTCTCTCTCCTGACTCAAATCTGTAATTACAAATACAAATAGGGAGGTACATAAAAAAGAGAGATACCGGGATTTCTCTGCTTAAGGCATCAACACGGAAGGAGACAACGGATGTGTTCGTCTCTTGTTCCAATAATAAGGGATTTCTCACCCCTCAAGACTCTCTCTCAACGAACATGGCTATCGAATAACAAGTAAAAAAGAAAAGTTCATAAAAATACCTGCTAGCCTATTCACTCAACATTTTTACAATCTGCTTCAAAATTCTAGAAAGATTTTTATCCTTTAAGTATTCCTTGTAAAAAATAACATGCAGTCACATCCATATGTCTATAGTTCAAGTCAAGTCACCGCCTACTCGGGGAAAGGATCAAGGACGTGAAATATTATTACTTAAAATCAATTATCTCTTTTAGTCTACAACCCTGCTCCATGATGCAGTCTCAAATTCTATTTACGGTCCCACTTTCATTTTTCCAAAAGAAAAACAAAAACAAAATTTAATATTTTTCATAATAATATCACTCATGTGTTATATCACTCCTTTTAAGTCTACTAAAAATAATTGAGCTGGAAAGGTGAACGAATGATGAAAGTCAATAAAAGTTAATAAGAGCAATTTGTAGATAACGACTAGATTTTAATCATGATATGCCACTTTTATTAAATGTACTTATTTTGGGAGGACATATTTTGCTAGACAGAAATAAATTTCTGGATTTTGGGGGACAGGTGAAAATTATTGAAACTAAAGAAAATTGTCAATAGTCTCGAGAGGAGGTACAATTAATCGTGTGAAGGGTAAGTGACTGTAAATGCGGGGACAAAGTTTCTTTTTTTGTAAAGGTCACATTTGTGACATTTCCCATACATGTTTTCAATTGCATTGACTCTCTTCGTGTCACTCATAAAACAAAATCCGCTGTCCCACTTGTTTCTTTTTTTAAAAATTCCTGACTTGCAACAAAAAATATGGACGATTGAGTGTGGGGGTTTATGGATTTTTTAAGATTATGAACATCTTGAGACGCAGACAATAGACATGAGAAAGAGAGGACAATATGGGTCACTCATGTATTTTCCGCATTGCAACTTTTTAGTGGGTATTAGTGTGAGAGAGGGGGAAAAAAGAAATTTTTGTCAAAAAAAAGAAGAGTTGGGAGCAAGTGAAAAACTTGTCATTCGTGTTTTGTCTAATGTCCAAAGCAGCCGTTGTAGCTGACCCTTTGAAATGTCAAAAACAAGGGAATTGTACAAGAGCCTCGGGGATGTTTCATGAGAATCACTCTAAAATCAAATTGTTTCTGCTTGGAATGCCATTAAAAAAGTGCAAACGTCCACCTCCATACCCCCACAAAAAAACACAAAAATCTTGGACGCAACATTTTCCATGACTTCTCCACACAGGCCCTCGAGTTCAATGGATGTCTACAAGTAGGGAAAGTAAGAGAAAGCGTGACAGAAAAATGGTCTAAATATTCAGTACACATTCTATCCGCCATTATTGTCTTTCTTGTCCATCTCCAATAATTTCATTTTTCCCTTTTACCATGACAGCTCCAAGAAAATTTATTGAATACTCTCCATCCATTTCCATGCACACAAATTTCCCTCCTCCTCACCCACTCAAACTAAATTTCTCGGTACTTGTACCGAGACAAAAACAAAAATTGTTTTTTTTTCAACAAACCAGCATTTATTATGATGATCAATCTCTTTTTTTATGAATCCTTCAAGACAATTTCTTTCAAGAAATTGTTGACGTCTCAATATAGATTTCAAAGTCGTTTTTTATTAGTTACATTCCTCGTCGCCACAAATAAACGAAATATAAAATCTCAGAGACTTTTGAGAGAGAACGGTCAAAAAAGATAATGGAAAATATTTTACAAACTTGGGGGTTGTGGGTGAGACGTTGGTTGACGATTTATTCGTAAAAAATAAATATTGAAAATACCAAAATGAATGAAAATGTATCTGTAGAGAAAGTTTTGTTCGGAGAAAGTTTCTCTCTCTCTGTCTCGTGTACTAAAAAACTTGGTGCTTGTTCTGGGACGTGTGTATCTATACAGAGATAGGATTGGAAATGTATTTATATATATATATTGATGGGGAGAGGGGAAGAGGGAAAGGTGTAGAAGAGAAAGATACAATGAAGATGGAAAGATACTAATCCATGTGCATACTTGTCAATTTTTATAGTACGACTGTCAGTCTTAAGTTATACAAAATAAACTTTGAGTGTCTTAATGAAGACATGGAACCCACGCCCTTTCAACACATTGTTGAGAGAGAGAGAGAGAGAATTCCACAGCTCATTAAAACTCCAGCAAAAAAAAAATTACTCTCCATCTTTTTATATGTCATCATCCAATTCTCCATTTTATTTTCCCTCCTCCTTGTCCATGTTCCCATTTTTTCAATCGATACAAATGATATCACCCCTCATGATATTGTTCCACCAATATAAATAAAAAACAAGAGTCCAAGAATTTTTAACTATAAAATCTTGTCTTGTTGTGGTACACAAATAATTAGAATTCGTCTATTACACCTACACAACTTTCACCCACCAAAATGGCTCATTTCCCACCCTCAAAGTAGAGACATTTGAGTCATTTTGCTTCCCATAAAAAGGGTGGATTTGTCTAAAGTAAAAAAGAAAAAAAAATAGAATGACACTTTTTTTCGGTTAGGGATCATTTATTCAAAGGGTTTTTCTCTCTCTTTGTTCTTCATTTCAAGAGGGGTTAGGTATTATTTGTTTTTCTTTGGGATTGAATAGAAAATCAGGGAGGGTTATAGGAATTAAATTTAACATGTTTTTTTTTATCGAAATTTCCAATAATATGTAACATGTTAGAATCATATGGAAGAGATTTTAAGCCTTAGAGACTGATTAAGGGGCTAGTTCGTCACGATCCTGGAACAGTCCTTTTTTATACTTTCTCTTTTGACTATACATGGGTCCCATTGTTTGGAAGGGGAAAAGAAATGTGAAAAGAACGGGAGGGACAAGACAGCGCAAACGTCTCACATTTCAATTTCAGCATATATAAGTTAGCCAGGCAGCTAGAGAGTCCTCAAACTCATTAGTCAACAGTAAGGATTCCAACTTAACTGTTATCTGCAAACTACCTTCAAATTTTAGAGAGAAAAAAAATTCTTCATCTTCACTAAGAAAAAAACATCCCCATTTTAGGGAAATTATTTAAAAAGGGAATTTATTTATTGTAAATTTACGACGCGTCCACAAAATTTGTCAAAGGACAACTTTCTAGTCATAGCCCAAGTCTTTGAGGAAAACGACAAAACTCCATTTAAATTTTGTCCTCCCTGTGTGTCAAGACAAAAGATTCTTTTTTTTTCATAAAAAGTATCTTCATCATCATCTCCGTTTTGTCTTACGTCAACTGTAAAGAAGCCTAAACAACAGGTGGGAAATTCTTTAAATTTTTTTATAAAATTTTATTTTTCATATCCTAGACTGTCATCTCAATTTATTTTTATTCTCTAGAAGTTAATTTTTCACCTAGTTTTCTATTTTTAATTTTTAATTTCTAATTTTAAATGGTCAAGTTTACCTGTATCGAAATTAACCCCCACTACCCCCACTTTAGAAAATTAGAATTTTTGTAAATAATTCCAAGAAAACTGGGGGCTAGTGGAATAAATAGAAGTGTAGAATTTAATTCTATAGAGAATTTTAAGTAATTCATGAGGGAGGGACGCCCTTGATAGAGAAATATTTAGTAGGGTAAAAATTGTTGTTTTGAATTTTAAGACGATGGGGGGTATGGTAAGACAACTAAAAAATTCAATTCCCTCGACTCTCACGAAGGGACTACAAGTCCGACTCCATTTAAAACATTCAAAGGTGACTCGAATCCGTGTTTACTTTAAGAGAGTGTGCAAAATGAAATAAAAAGTAGTTGGCCTTTTTTTAGAAATTTTTTTGTTCTTTGACTAGTGAAAATGTTGAAATGAATTTGCCTTTGAAGTTGTGGTTTTCCAAGATTAACCATAAAAGAGCCGGTTATGTGGGGAGAAAAAGGTTCTCTTTTAGTTTTCTTGTTTCTTCTCCCTTTTTTGGCCAAGTCACAAGTCGTAGAAAATGTTTCAAAATCCATCCAAGCCCCCACTTCATTCGTATACAAAAACCACAAATACCTTCCAGTTATGTGCCAAACTCCCCTTCGTCATAAATGTTAGAGCCATTTCCCCTTCCTTATGAAATTCCATCTCCCAAGGGCTCTCCAACTCGAAAAAAACAAAAAAAAAATTGTTCTGACTATTTACTCAACTTTTTTTTTGCACTACAAAGTTCAATTTATTGTTTCCTTTGATTTTTGCCGTATACCTTCCATTTCATGCAATTATTTCTAGACACCTTGGCACATATTAGAGACAGCTGAGTACTTTCTCTCTTTCTCTTTTCTCTTAATTTTACAACTTCATTTTAAGTCTATTTATGGAGAAAAAAAAGATACCTTCAATTTTCATGAGCCCTTGACTTTATAGAATTTGTCTGAACTGAAATGCCAAGAAAAAAAATTTCATTTTCTAAAAAAAAAAGGTGAAAAGTGGGAAGATTGGGAGATGGGGAGGGGGTGAAAGTGAGAGATTGATTTTATGTTTTTTGACACACTTGACAAGTTTCTTTGACAGTTTGCAGAGTTTATAGAGATTTTCACATGTAATGTTGAAAAATATATAAATTCTTACAAAAGAGCATCATATATTTCCATTAACTCTGAACTCTTTTTTTTCAATCAAATAATTTGACAACCTTTTCATTTTCTCTTTTTCTGTCTTAATAAAAATTTGAGACCTTTTTTATATTAAATCTGGACGTTTAGTAGGGTCCATGTGAGTGGTCTATTGCATTCAAAAGTCTATTGACTTTTAAGCTCCTGCAAAAAATATAAAATTCCATCAAATCATCTAAAAAAATCCTCCAGCTAGCTCCAGTTTGGAGTTGCAGCTCAGCTTAGGCTGTGAGATTAGCTTATTTTTGATAATTTATTTGTTGCACTGCACAAAAAATTCGATGAGGTGAGTACCGTCAAAATTCCATGGAAAAAATGGGCTATAATGTTTAATTGTGAGTTTGGGTGATGTCAAAATATGCGGGGGTGTGTGAGACTATGTCACACGTGTTGAGTAACTTGAGTAGCTCAAAATGTCATTGGCTAAGAACTTGTGACATGTTTTTTATCCGTGTCAGCTCTTTTTCTGGGGGGAGGGAGAAAGTACGAGGAGGATTTTTTATTGTATTGTTGAGTCATAAGAAATGTGTTCGTAATTGAATTTCTGTCATGTCTCACAACATGAGAATGAAATCATGGGAGATGACGGAACGGGAGTAGGGTAAATTGAGAAGCAACTTCTATTTTCAGAATTCGGGTTCTAGATTCAACTGAAATTTGAATCTTAACTTTAATTAATTACATCGAGAGAGAGATTTTGAAAAGGGGACTGAATTTGAAACCAAGAAACTACTTTTAAATAATAATAAATTAATATAAAAAAGTTTTAAATTTTTCAAGTAGAATCCTTGAAACAACAAGTTTGAAATTTATTTTTCATTTGGAGGAACTACAAGTAACGAAATTTGAGACCTACTCCCCTCCTCCTCCTCCTCTTTCTCCGTGACTAATTTAGAGTTTTTTATTTGTGTTATTTTCACCAATTATAAAATTATGTAAAGGTAGACTACACAAACAAGGATTTTTATCCTCATTTAATGAAGAGCTCAAGTATTTTGTAATTAAATTTTCTACTCTTGAACAGGTAAAAGAATTTCTAGCCTCATTTTAAATTGATTTCAACTCATCCCCATAATTAATTGTACTAGAAATGAGCAATTTGACTAATAAAAAAAGGAAAATTATTATAAATTAGGTATGTACAATGTTGGGGTCACATGACCTCTGACATTTTCCCTCCTCTGTCCTGTAAGCACTCAAGGTATGTCATAGGGAAAGATGGGGAATTGTAAAATGAGGGGAAGAAAAATAATTAATTATCCAAAAAACTGTTTCTTTTTTGAGCCATTAGCCTAGAAAATGGAGTCTATGTATACGTATAGGTACATATATACCCACTCATGGACAATTGAGAGCTTTCTTTGTATAATTTTCAAGTAGGGGGAAAGAATGGAGGATGATAGCCTGTCTAAAATTTCACATGGGACTTTTCAATATTCTCCATTAATTGCAATAGATCCCACGCCACTTTACCTATCAACCCCTCCCTCCTCTAATTCTAAAAAAGAAACAATGGAGCTCAAAAGTTGTAATTAAAATGGGAAATTGAGAACCCCCCCCCCCTCCTCCTCCTCCCTCCCTCTCTTTATCACTTAGCCAGCCAAAAAGAAGAAATTTTCTGGGAAAGGATTTATATATTCATAGGAGAAAGGTTTTCTTTTTACAAGAGTTTGGGAAAAGCATTGAGAGAACAAAGACGGAGACGGGGGTTTTGTGTTTTTTATGTTGAAAATGTTGAATTTGTTGCTTTTGAATGTCATTCCCTTGTATTTATTCAAGAGTCAACAGGTACTTGACTTGTTTTTTCTTTAGCCTAAAATTCTCATAGTCTTAATATGTCAGTCTCATTCATTTTCACTTCGTCTTTAATCTACCAGAGAAAGTGTCAAGAGTTGTTGAATGACGATAAAGTGAAAATTTTTGTTGACATTTGGGTAGAAAGCATTGCTCATATTTTTTTTCCAGGGATGAGGATTGAGGATGAGACTCTCAAAAATTGGGGAAAAGTTTTTTTGGTCTGTCCGTCTCTCTCTCTGTGAGGGAAAATATTTGTGACGTGTTGTTGGTTATAAGTAGAGTCTCGAGTATGTGAATTTTGAGTTCCGTAGAGATTTATGTAATTTAGTTTTCACCCAATACCCTTGAAAATCCTCTCTCTCTTTCTCTCTCATCCATTAAAATGACGACTTTCTCCACCTGTACTCTGTTTGTATGTGTGTACGTGTGTACGTGTGTGTGGGGTCTTGTATTTTATTTTGGTTTATTGAGAGAGACCACTTCAACTTTCTCCTCATCCCCCCTTTTTAGTTTAGAATAAAATTTTAAGTGGGAGGAGTCTCTTAGTCTCTCATGTTCATTTTTGTTAAATAAAAAAGTAGACACACACACTCCTCAAGTTTTCCGCCATGTTTCTGTGTAATGGAACAAAAGGTGTTGAAATAATATTGACTTAATTCAAAGTGAATTCCTTTTTATGTTTGTATCATCTCCATGTTTACATTCACATGCACATCCGGGCTAAAAAAACATGAATAGAAGCAACAAGAAAGTTGATCCTCAGGCTTTTCTTGTACTGAGGAACCCCCAGTTGATCTTTTACTTTTCCCATCTTATTTTCAGTGAGGAGTCTCAGAATTATCAGAATTTTGATAATTTTCTATTTACTCAACATTTTTGGGATTGGCTCAAGGGGGAGTACGATCAATTTGTTACCAAAGTGAAAGAACCTGCCCCCGCAAAAACAGTTTTTTATAATAAAAAAAAATGGCCAAAATATTTTCAACGAGCTCTTAGAACTGACAATGGACACTCGTGACATGTAACTAAAGATTCCAAAATCCATTATAGCCACTTTGTTGCCCACAAAAAAGTAGCCAGAAATCCTAAATG
>JAQIVZ010001749.1:0-27962 GCA_034700945.1 Arrhopalites spinosus
GGGACTCATGAAAGTTTAATGGGAGAGAATGGGTCAAAAAAATTTTTTTTTCAAAGCCTTTCCCTTTGACATTAAACACGAGTGTTTGACCATTTTCAAAAGGATTTGGGCAACAGAGAGAAAGTCCTTTTTTGTGTGACAAAGGTGACTTGAACAAAATTTATATGAGGTACAAACACAGACAGAGAGAGAGAAAGTGAGGGGGGAATATTTCCCTGACGCTCAAGAATTATTGGCCAAATTTAATGAAAATTCAGTCAACCAATAATTCCTTTGAAAAATTCAAAATTCTGTCGACGTATATATATATATACAGATAGACAGATAGTCGTCCCAATTTTGAGAATAAAATTTTGTTTTTTGAAAAAATAATGACGTCATTTGTATCAAACTTAAAATAAAAACAAAAGACTCAAGTGGTCAACAAATTAAAACAAGTCAAAAAAGAAGTTTTTTAAGACTAAAAAAGAAAAAGTAAAAAAATGGAGATTCGGAGAATTTTCTCCGAAAAGAAGAAAGAAGGAAAAAGTCAAATTAATTGCATACACTGTACCACTGTACAATGTAAGATAATAGGGAGAAGGAAGGAGAAAGAGGTGATGAGGGAGAAAAGATTGTTGAAGATGAGGAGAAATAAATGTAAACTTTTGTGGTTGAACAGCTGGAAATAAGAAAATAATAATAGGAACAAAGAAAAGTTGGGTATGGAGTATATAAAAGTCATTAATAAACTCCCAATAGTTGAGTCTTTGTTTGTGTTTGAGTGTACACTCAATTCAAAAGATGAGGATGAAGCACAAGAGAAAGAGAAAGTCAAGGAGTCTCAGAGAAAAGTGTAGGAGTACGACTAGTAGAAATAAATTGGTGTCTTGTGAATTTTAAGAGCAATTAAAAACTCCCAGAGGTTAAACTTATCGCTGAGAGAGAGAGAGAGAGAGAGAGAGAGGAACCACATAAGTTGGACTGTTATGAGCAAGTTTTAAGTTTCACGGGTTATGCAAGAATGACTAGCAATCAAAAGTAAATGAAATCCCTCAGCTGACTCATAAATCTTAACAAGGAATGAAAATCTTAGAGAAAGTAAAATGGGATGGAGACTATATGTGGATCCATATCTGTACATGGACACAAAAGAAAGGAAATGCAACATGGTCTTTTAATTCCTCCTCCTCCTGGTCTTAGTCTTGTACATGTTAGTTCAAGAGCTTTAAAAATAAAATATTACCTCCATCTCCACCTCAACTCTCATCAACTCTAACTCATACTCCCTCCTCTTATTTTTGGGGCTAGCTTAAATTCTAGAATGTGATAGTCCATTTTTTTTCTCCGCCCCCTCCTTTTTTAATGAAGAATACAAAAAAATGTAATTAGTGGAATTATGAGAAAATACCACACATACATATCAGAGATCAAGTGGGGGGAGTTGTAAGCTTTTTGAGGGTTTTACTTTTACACCATTTTATCCCTTGGCTAAATAATTGTGGAGAAAATATACTTTCTCTCTCTCTCTTTCTCTTCATGGTAGCATGTAAAGTACATGTGTGGGTGTGTATTATAAAAGAGATTGGCACATAATCTTTTTAAAAAGTTTTAATCGGATGATTAGACTACATATTTAATGACCTTTATCTCATTATTATTTAATCTCAATTATCTTAACTTAAACATTTACAAAATCTTGACATTAATTTCACAATTAAAATCATACAATTTTTTTATATAAAAATTTTCAATTTGCCTTTCTCCTTGCTCCCAAAAACATATTTCAGTATAAATAACACACAAAAACAAATAAAAGCCATTAGCATGATGATACTGAGGTTAAGGGATAGCATTAAAAAAAGGGAATTTGTAGAGATCACAAACTTTAGGTTGGGAAAGCAATGCCATGGCTATTTGGTGGGTAGTACAGACGAGAGAGAGAGAGATACCTTTGAAAAGGGAGTTGTAGAATATCCCCAAAAGTGTTGTAAAATGTAAACTGGGATCAATATTTTTGCATAGAGACATAGGAGAGGAACACTTGCTGTCTTAATCTATGAGCCTTACATAAATACGCGGGGATAGAAATCCTTTAACAACGCACTTGAGTACTCACTTATAACCGTATTATAGTACAACATAATATGTTGAATTATATTGTAAATTTACAAGCTAACCTCTCTCTCTCCACAATATAAAATTGCAGAGGAGGGGAGAGGGAACACTCCCCAAAAATCCTGCAGGACACTAAAACTGCCACATTTTTTACATGTAAAGATATTTAAAAAAAGTATACACATTAGACATTACACTCTCTATCTAATACTTTCCCTGTACATGCAAGTATTTAAGTTTGGGGCCTTTGGCTTGACTAGGAAAAATGTAAAAAAGTTGGAGAGTCACATGTGCAGGGGTCATCAGCAACTTATGTAAATTATGACGGGGGTAATATTAGCACAGCCTTGAACAAACAACATTGAACTTTATACTATCCGCATGGCTTTATGACTTTCATGTGAATTTTCCATCCATTTCCTCCTCCACACTTTATATCCATCCATCCAGTCTCAGCCCTTTTATTATATTATTTTCATCATTTTATTGTAACCGCCATTTATACTTTCTCCCTCTCGCCACCCCCACCTCTAATACTTTTCTCCCATGGAGAGGGAGAGAAAGGGGGAAAATGTTTTGGGGGGAGGTTACAGTCCAAAGGGAAAGCTGTTTTCACTTCATTTTATAGCCTACTTCGTAAATCATGTCAGGAGACTCTTTTTGCAACTTATTGTAAATATTAAAGCCACACTTCATAGATTTATTTCCTACACAAACATGGATATATATATATATATTAATGTAATAACGTCCACCCTCACTATAAGAATGTGTGCCTATGCATTATATATTATTCTTTCACAAATTTATTATACGCCGAGTATTTGCTCTACAAAAGACTAACAAAGAATTGTATAAAAATTTTAGCCAAAATAAAATTTGTATTATTTTTTACTACATATATAGGTACTTTCACTATCACTTTCACTATAGACACATGTATCTGTACAACTATTAAAATATATAAGCAGGACTATGAGTATTTAGTAGAGCTTTCTCTTTTTATATAAAGTATAAAAAGAGATGTATCTGTATAGACAATAGAAAGAACTTTCTCTTTAGGATAAAATGTACGAGCATTTGCAATTTGCAGTTGAAACATAATAAGAGTCAAGCACAGCCCAAGGAGAGATGATGTCATGTGAAAAGGGCTTTTTTGCGGGGGGAAATATGGAGATAGCAGCTTAGAGTTTACCATGACCCCAAGGCTTCCCTTTGAATTTACGACAGTGATGTTTCATTCATGCACATTTCTTATACTCTCTCCATACTTTCACTCTTTCTAGACCATACCTAAACACTCTTTTTTTTATCCATTGTCTTGTATTATATAAATCCGGATAGTACCACACACACACAAAATGTATTCAAGTTTCTTGCCCTTTTCTTGTGTCTTGCAAAAAAATTAGTTCCTTCCTGTTTCTTGTGGTTAGTTTTGTGGCCAATGGAAAATGGAGGGAGTGATAAATCTTGAGAGTTAATTTACTAAAATAATCCCACGTGCAGTCATAAAATTTATCAGCTTTTTTTTATTTTCCTCAATCTTACCTCTACACATGTTATAATTTTGGCTTTTTTTAAAAAACAAAAAAAAGAAAATTTTTAAAGCATACTTGCAAAAATATTTCGCGAATTTATGACAATGACAAGGATAGGGAATTTTGAAAATTAGCATTGTCATTTATGAAATATCATTTATTATTTTTATAGTCAAGTCTACAGTGACAAATTCACTGTAGTGTGGAATTTTTTGATAAAAATTAACATGATTTTTTGTATACATTTAGTACAATGAAGAATTAAAGTATTTTGGTTAGTAGTGTACATTGTACATTGTACATACATACATATGGAGTGTAGGTAGCCACTTGAATTTTGCACATGCAAAATATGAGTTGTGGTCTCACTACAACACACAATTTATGTTCAAGGTCTGTCTATTTGGTATATATGGAAATTAAACAAGAGCCCACTCGACAGTCGGCTCGTTGAGTTTTTGGTTTTTGGGAAGGACCAAAAAAGAGTAGAGAGATGATACGGGGAAAGCATAGACACAATAAAACTTAATTAGTTCAAATAAGTTAAACAGAGAGAGAGAGGGACGGTAAAGAGTCGAGAGCGTTTATTTACATGAAGAATTAAAATGTGCGTCAATGTGTACAAAAAAAAACAGAGAGAGAGGAAGTTAAAAAATAAAATAAAAATTCATATGTTCATGGCTCGCTGGTTCAAGAGACTCAAAAATATGGTGAAAGGGAAGAGAAAGAGTGTGAGAGTGGAGTGCAGTAGAAAAATAGAGTGGAGATAGTAAACAGATAGAGATATATCTCTAAAAACTTCTCTGCATAGACAGGACAGGAGTTTCCTAGAATATCATTAGGAACTATAGTTTGGGGACGGTGTCATATCTATATAACTATTATTAATATTATTAGAGAAAGGTAGAGTAAAAGTATGTACTATAGCTAGCTAAAGAGAGAGAGAGAGATGCTATAAGATGAGCCTCTTGTCACTTTAGACTGTGTAAAAGTAACTTTTGACTAGAGATTTTCCCAACGGTCCAATACACACACTGTCTCTTTCTCTCTCTCTCTACTTTCTCCATCTTCACCTTAAAAATTCAGAAAGCCACTCTATTATTTCAATGCTGCCATCAGCCTTTCTCCTCACGTCTGATAACGTAATTAAGAAAAACTGTCAAGACAAGAAAACGAAGACAAGTTGCCGAAAATCTCTCTCCCTTTTCTTTTGGGGCAACCCATTTTACACTGATGAAGCGAGACGAAGAAGAGAGAGAGAGAGACTTGACTGAATTGTGATATGGGATTGTCGGAGTAATCAGAGCAAATATATTATTTTCCCTTTTTTGAACTGTGTACTGTCTTATTTACTCGTTTAACTTGTCTCATTCTTCCCCTTCGTTTTATCTCCTTGACAAAAATCCATTGAACACACACACACAAGTCAAGTCAACCTTGAGATCTTGAGTCAAGTCATTTTTCTTGTCTAGATTTTTTTTCACCCAATTTTTTTATTTTTGTTAAATCCACCCATCTCTACTGCAACTGCATACATGTACATTAGTCTATTGTTTTTCTATCTGTCTTTAAATCTGGGTTAAATCTGAGAAAAAATAGTTGAAGGGGAAAATAGAAAACTGTAGGAGAAAGGAGGAGGGGAAGGGGAGAAATTAGACACGAAATAAAACATGGTAAAAACATGGACTATAAATTACTAGACAAAATAACAAGAAATGGTAATTGTAGAGGCAATTTCAATGGTATTAGAAGGGGGATTTGAAGGAAAAGCATTTAAAGCTTTTATAGTCTTGTAGAAAATGTAAAGCTAGTCCTCCCAAGGATTTGAGCTCCCCTACTTTTCCTACTGATTTTTAGACCTTGTGTATACAAACAGAGAGAGAGAGAGAGAGAGGAGGGGGGGGGGTACGGTAGTGACCGTTGTTGTATAAGCGGATTAACCATAATTGCTGGACGATTATGATTATAGAGGCCTAACTACAAGAGTTGAGACTCACATACAAAAGTCTTCTTTAAGAGAGAGAGAGAGAGAGAGAGGAGGGAATTGCATGGCTGAGCAATTGTATAATAATGTTGGTTGTAAAATAATGAAAATAATGATAATAATAATGACAATGATAATTATAAGAGCGTGACACGGTGACTAAGACTGAGATGAAAGTCATTTGGTAATTTGTAGCTCGTAAAAAAAAATTCCTTGGGACACAAACCCCACCAGTAAGAAAGGCTCTAGAGAGGAGTATTATAAGCGGAGAAAAAATATATAGTAATTTTGATATGTACAATATAATATTTTTATATATAAAATTTTTGTTACAGGAAAATATTGAGGCGTTCGGCGGGAATAAAAGTGCTGTTACCGTACTGGGATCGGGAAAGGGAGGCGCTCTAGTCAACTTCTTGATGATATCAAGTGCTGTACCAAGCGGTATGTGTAATTTATGACTTACTCTTTCTCTCTTGCTTTCTATCTATGGTCTCTCCCTTTAGGAGAAAGGGGTAGAGAATGTGGGAGTGTGAGGAGAAAGTGAGCCGATATTACCCACGGCTTTACAAGTTACAACATGGGAACTTGCATACATCATTTGGCTATCACTACACACTCACCACTCAAAAAAACTTAGTTTTCACTCTAGCCAAAAAACCTTTTCTCTCTATTTTTCAACGCACAATCATCAACCTCGTACTTTTCAACAGAACCTTTTTCAACAGTGCAGTCTACAGTGTTACACACTGAGAGAGAGATACAAGGCATAGAATTGGGAGATAATGCCAACACATAATATTATTAGGTGAATATAGTCTCCTCATACGTTTTCAAATATGGGATATACAGTACACACAGGGCAATGCCTAGACATGTTCTCGCGTACTCAGCTAAATATTTATGATCAGCACACGCCTTAGATAAGAGCAGAGTTTTCTCATCTTCTTCTTCTTTTTCCATGGCAACTGTCGCCACTCTCTCTTAACAGTACAGTCAGAATTTTGAACCCCACCAGTTCAGTCCACTTAACCTAATGTTTAATCAACTATATGCATAAAACTAAATGTATGTTTCATGAACATGAGCTTTAATTTTCTCTACATTTACTTTGTCGTACATAAACAACCATTTCTCTCTCTTTTTTCTTCTTCGAGGGAGAAAGGAGCTTTTAATTTTTTCTATATATATAATATTAAACATGTATTATAT
Organism: Arrhopalites spinosus; assembly: GCA_034700945.1. Taxonomy (NCBI): domain Eukaryota; kingdom Metazoa; phylum Arthropoda; class Collembola; order Symphypleona; family Arrhopalitidae; genus Arrhopalites; species Arrhopalites spinosus. The sequence continues at coordinate 6,832 of JAQIVZ010001749.1, forward strand.
ATTATGTGATGATACGTAACATGATTTTTTTGTACCTTTTTAAAAAAAATTTACCTATCTTTTTCTATATTTTTTTTCTTGGCATCAACTAATATCTTCGGCATATCTCTGTTTTTTTTCTTGAGACTCTGTTTTCTTTCCCTCAAAGTAAATGATGTTTGTATTTGACAAAGTTTACTATAAAAAATGAGCTATATTTCTTCTCTTGTGTACATATGAGATTCTACAAATTTGTACATGTATAAAAGAGAAAGAGAGACATGTGTAAAAATATATGAAAAATAAAGTATTACTTGCACAAAAAAAATGTATAAAACTTGTCATTTTATCTTTATACACTAAAAAAATCACAAGTCTGCAAGATGCAAAAAAGAATCTTTATATCCTCTCTCTCTCCTTCTCTGTGTCAATGCTCTTCTTCTTTTTTGTGAGTCAGAAAATTTTCAAATGGCTTTTAGTTATGATATAAAAAAAGTGAATAGAGTATCTATCAGTATAGGGGAGTTTATTTTTTGTATGAAATTGATGCATATTTGTCCTATAAAAAGATTTTTCTTGTGTACATATGTGTTTCAAAAGAATATTTTTTGATTTTGAAACATAATTTAAGATTAAATTAAATTTTGACCGTCTTATATATACCCACACACACAATCTTTGGATTTCTAACTATCATCTCTTTTTCATGTAGCTCAAGCTGACAATGAACACACACACAAACACACACATGTTAATATACAGAGAGAGAGAGAGAGAGAGAGTAAAATATATAAGAGAATTTTATACACTTTTTTTTATTAATACAAGATCGTATTCATAGCATTGCCTTTAGTATTATAACATTGGAATAGTTTTTTTTCTGGACGAGAGTATTATTGTGAAGTCTGTGTGTGGTCGTAAATTCCTGCTGTGGGGGTATAGGGATTGGTCAGTGTATGTAGAAAAGAGAGAGAGAGAGAGAGAGAGAGAGAAAGACCTAGGCCCATTTTATGTTTATGAGTTTTCCATCTGTTAAACTCTTCCAGTTTATTTTCTCCTCGTTCTCTTTTCTCGTTCTAGTTTTCTTTTTTTTTCTCTCTCTCTTCTAAGAGGACTATGGCTGGCGCCTAACGATAAGCGCCGAGTAATCACACAGACTTGACTTTATAGAGCGTCTTCTCACTTTCACATTACATTACATGTTATAGCTGTCATCGCTATACTAAGACTCTCAGTCTCTGATTGAGGCATTTAACTCCATTCACAATTTTCTCTCTCTCTCTCATATAATTCCATGTAGGTACATGTACATGTTGCGTACATGGTTACTGATTCTCGTATTTACTTTTCTGTCCATTTAATATTTTTTCCTTGACAAAGTTTTACAAATCCTTTAACAAAATTTTTTTGCAACATTTTCAAAACGCGTATCTGTCTACAGAGAGAGAGAGAGAGAGAGAGAGGGAACAATGGAATTGAATAAAAAAATATAAATTCAATTTTGTAAATATCGTACAAAATATTTTAGTCACATACATGATACAGCTTAAGCTCATACCCATTACAATTATCCAGTTTTCTACGAGGAAATGTGTGTGTGTGTGTGTCTTTTGCTCCTATCTTTTTTGCTAGTGTTGGTAGGCTATCTGTATTGCGAGTGAGGTTTGAAAATGAGCCAAGAAATAGAATTGTAAAAAAATAACATTTAATATTAAATTCCATCTTTTATGTACAACATGTACACTAAAAAAAGAGGTTTTACTGTACTGTACGTATGCACAGCATACTAAAATAGAGAGAGGATGGTCTACATTACGAGTTAGTAATTTTGTCGAGTTGTCCCTAAAGTGTTTTAAGTAGAAAATTCATGGGAGAAATGTTTTAAGGTTACGGAAATAATGCAATTTGATGTTCCTTCTCTTTTCCCAGTCACAAGAGTGTATCTGTATATACACACACAAAAAAACTTTCTCTTTTTTTTCACCAACTTGTACATTGTAACTAATTCAAATAATTTTTAGGAATAAAAAAGGGAATGGGAAAAAGAGAGAGAGAACCACTTGAGTTGATTCGTATGAAAATGTGTGAGCTATAAATAAGTGCGTAAATGACTATAGGGTAAGAATTTTACATTTTTCTCTTTCTCTCTCTCTCTTATTTTTTAAAAAAATAGAGTAGAGTTTGGAGAAAAGGGGGAGAAAGTAGAAAACTCTCTGTTTCTCGTTTGCTTACCCTGGGGTCCGCTATACTTAGTTTTTTACACTCCAACTCTTATGCTGCATGATTTACTACTCCTGTTGATACTCGTCTGTCCTCTCCCCCCTCTCTCTATTGTAACTCTATCTTTCTCCAGTTGTGAACATGACAAAAAGGGGGAATAATAGTATGGGAGTGTGGAGTTGAATGCATGTTAATTTGAGCCAGGTTATCTTATACCAAGGGGCATTCTACATTATACATTTCTATAATCTAGGCAAGGTAGTTATACCTGTAAGAGATAATTAGGACACAAATTACACTTTTAGTCTTGTACATATAGCCCTGTCCTCACTGTAGAAAAAGAGGGGGAGTTGGTTATGGTGATGATGCTTATGGATTTAATCATTATGTATATTGCCTGTATAAGGAAAGATAATGAAAATTTTCCCTGGGATGGATTAACACGTTGTCCTCAAAACTGTTTGTGTATAAAAAGTAAAAGACATGGAAATAAATACATAAAAAAGAGAAAGAGTGTTGACAAGGAAAGGGGAAGAGACAAGGCAAAAGTGAGAGAAGGAGAGGACAGGCAGTGTGAGCTGGGAAAAGCAAATACAATTTTCTCTTTACTCTTGAAATGCTAGTGATCAATTAAGTCTTGTATATGCAACCTAGCCACAGGATGTCTGTAGTCTTACCCCCCTCCTCCCCCCATCTTCTTTTTCTTCCTTTTATTGTTTTCTTCTTTTACGCATTCTTTCTAATGCTTTTCATTCCTCCAAAACCAACCCACGCTCTCTTTTTTTCCACTTTTACTCACTTTCTTTTTCGTGATCCTACTCAATATTTTACATTTTCAACGAGACTCAACTCCTACACAAACCAAATTTCTCTCTCTCTCTCTCTCGCTTGTATTTCTTTCCTTCATTGGATCTGTACACTTTAGTTTCTTTTTTTTTGTTCAATATTGGGCACAATAATACTCTAATTTATTTAAAGTAGTTACTCGTGTAATCTTCTCCTTTCTTTTTCTTTCACTCATGTTTTTCCTTTCTAGTTGAAAACTACGTACATTCTTACAAATGAGTGTATTATACGTATATGTATGCATGACAATTTTTTTTGCATAAACTAAATAAATTAATAAATTGATTCATATTTGTAGTCGCGAGTTACATTTTTTAAAAATTCTTTCGTCTTTTTTAAATAGAAGCGGGAGACAATAGAAAGTATTTTGAAGAAAAATCTTAAATTAAAAAAGAAATTCGTCATGTGATGGACTGTAAGAAAAAAAAGTGAAAGTAGTTACATTTAAAAAAGGAGACTAGAAATGGGATTGTAAGTAGTTCACAACATGGTTGCTATATGTTGGGTAGTTGAGGAAAAAGGAGAGTATATTGGATTAGATTGAAGGACATAAAATAGAGGTTTAAAGGTAAGAGAGACCCTGTTTTCATGCCTACTTACTTACACTTACCAAGTACTTGTAGTTGGATGACTATACAATAGGATTTAAACTCGTAGAAATACACTCCCTCTAAGCTTTGACAACCACATTAATTTTTATGGGCAACAACATGCTTTACAACAAAACTACTTAATGCAATTCAACCATTCAAATTCTCCCAAACTCTCTCTCTCCACTTTCTCTCTTCACTTTTTCCAAGGAGAGAAAGAGAAAGGGAATGAAATCAACTCTATGATTTTAAACAAGAAGGAAAAGAGGCTTCTTATCTTAAACTTGAAGGACGATTGGATTTGGAATGAGAAGAAGATGAGGAGAGAGAGAGTGTGTGGAAATTCAAGGATTGTGGAGACATAAATAATATAATATAATTTAAACTTGTTCTATTTCTTTGACCCTTTGGTTCACAGGGTGATGGTTGGGTAGCTTAGATGTGGCTTGGTTCTCTAGAATAATTTTTGGGGTAGACTAGACACTCAAGGAAAATTCTAGGCGTACACTTGTTCGCATACCATTGAATTCTGTACAGTGTGAGAGACACAAGAAGGGGGAGGTTGAAGAAGGTAAGGCTACACGTGTACCTGATCTCACTATGAAATATTTTAGAGCCAACCGTTGAATGTGCGCAGGCAATAAATAAAATAAATAATTCAGAGTCACTGTGGTTACATGCGGTGCCGACATGGAAGAAATTACTCTTGTTAGCACCCCTCTCTCCTTTTACATCAAGACAAAGGCAGGCCACTTGGTCCAAGTCTTGCTTCTTCTTCTTCTTGTCCACGTCTTCGACTAAAAAGGAAAAGACGTACGTGGTTTCAGTCTTCACAAGCTTTGAGCTCTTCTCTTTCTCTTGTACAAGATGAAGGATAATGGAGATTGAATTCCATCACAATCCATTCCAATGAATTACAATATAACAAATCAATTTATTTCTTTTTGTCTTTGTCTCTCCTTTACAATCCACACACACACCACTTTCTCTTTTTTCCCTATGAAAATAAAGCCAGGATGGTCTCGAAGAAGGAATGTATTTTTATCTCCAAAAAAAGAGATGAATGTGCCGGTATTATGAGCATGTGAAAGGAAGCATGAATGGGAGAGAGATAAGGAGGATGATCTTTTTATTTGATTTTCAAAATCAATGTTTAATCTATTAAGAATATTTTTTTGACTTGATTAATTGCCTCCAATGCAATGAAGAAAAAAATTCTTGTCTAAAGGTGGGCTGGAACATGAAAAATTGTTATAGCAATTTTTTTTCTCGCTCTTTCTGCCATGTTTGTGCATGTCTGAGGTCGTGACTAGAGGTACATCTCTCTCTCTCTCTGTGATGGTGTGTACATGTGAAAGAGGTTAAAAAAATGGATGGCCAAACGAATTTGATAAGGCAATGGGGGTGGGTAGTTTGTCATGAAAAATAGTGTCCCATATTCACAATATATATGATGGTCGGAAGCCCATTTAGTTTAACCCATTATTTATTTATTCATTCGAAATATCGGAATCTCTCTCGCCCATTATTCTCTCTGTCAAGGGGGGGGACAACTTTTATTATTTTTATACATGACTTGGGAACATCATCAATGCACTGCATAGCTTCCTTCCCTCTCTGTGTCCTCTGTCCTTAACCCATTCTTCTTTCTCTTTTGGCCCTGCCAGCCATGGCTGGAGAAAAAAAGAGGACATTTTTATATTGGTAAAATGCCTTCATATGTACACACAAAAATTTCTTTGACTAAAAGCAAATTAAATTTTTTTCCCTTTTTTTTTCTTGTGTGTGTTCACAACTCATGCTGCTTCTCATATTATTTTGTATAATCTGCCTTTGTCCTTTCTTTTTTTTTCTTGTTGTTCTCTATTTTACTTTCTATCTTCTCTTGTTATCATCATCGTCCGTTAGCCAGAGTCATTGGCTGTGCTTTCTCTATTTTTTTATATTAAATTTCCTTTTATCAACCAAGGAAAAATTGTCTTTCCAACACATACCTTTAACCATCTCTCTCTCTCTCTTGTGGCCTATTACTTTCACCCCACACAATATTTTTTCCTTTTGGTTTCTCCTTTTTCTAAATGGTTTTCTCTACGGAGAAAGCTTAAGCACATTGAAATCTGAACAATTTTTTTTCTCTCTCTCTCTCTCTCTCTCTTGTGGGCCTATGGGATATAATAATTGATGAAAAAAGAATCCCATGTCACTATCACGCCTCATACCCTTTTATCATCATATGGCATTCTTCCACTCCATCATATTCTCTATCATGTCTTTCTCTCTCTCTCTTTCTGTATTTCTTTTAGTTTTGACTGTGTGTACATTATATCACAAGTAAAAGGAATAGAAAAATCAACGCTTTTTTTTGTCTTGCTCCCTTTCTGTTGGCTTTTCTTCCATATATAAAAAAACAAAAAAAAAATTCCAATTCAAATCAGAGTCAAATATTAGAAGATATGTCATGGATGGATGGACTTTTACCATGGATCATTTTTTTATGTTTCCCCCCATGGTGTTTCACATTACTCGAATCAAAATTCCCTTATCTATAAAACCATATAAAAATGAAGGAGAAAAAAAAGGAGAAAGGGGAAATGAGATTGGAATAGGGAAGATAGTCAAGAGAGAGAGGGAGAAAGACCACCTCAAAATTTCTCAACTCGACAAAACACCAAAATGAACTAGAACATTTATATTACTTTGTAGACTGAGAGAGAGAGAGAGAGAGATGGGGAACATTAAAGAGGGGGAAATTCTATAGCCTTTTATAAGAGGCAGTTTCTTTTTTTTACATTACATTAATGTCACATCTTGTGGTGATTTTATAATTCATAAACTTTTATTGATATATTCAACAAAAGCTTCAAAAATTCCCCCTCTTTTCCATTTTCAAGTTCAGTCGTGTGCAGTGGAATGCAAGGAGGCCCCAGTGACTGTTTGAGAGATCAATTTGGCTTCTGGTTTTCAAAGTCTTATCCTACTTAAAACAAACTTTGATTACTGATCTGTACTTATGACTTTAACTACTCAGAGAGAGAGAGAGAAAGTCTTCTTACCCAGCTTTTTATAGCTGTAAACTTTATATTTCATTGCAGCCAATTATTACTAAATTTTCAACTTTCCCCTCTCTCTTTCTTGAGAGAGCTCTAAAGTTGAAAGAGAATATTTTTAGACACGAGTCACACTCAAACGAAACACGATCCATGTCACTTGATCTGATTAAACTAAAGAGGAAGAAGAGAAAGCAGGGAGATGTCAAAGGAATAGCTTGAAATCTCATGCCATAGCCTTACATAAAATTACTCGACAATCGACACTACACATAGAAATTGTGAAATGAATTTTCTGGTATGACAAGAGCAAAGAGTTTTAATAAAACAAGAGAAAGTAAGAGAAAGTTTGATTTTATACCTTTGAACATTAAAATTGAACATGTTTTTAAACTCATCCGCGTGACACTTTATTTACTAAAACTACACATAAATGAGATGAGTGATATATGAACCTTGAGCTCAAACTACAAATTCTCCGTAATAAAAAATATCTATATAAAAAGAGATAACAATATACAAAATTAAAAAAAAGGTAATTTCAATATTAGTTCAAAGTATTCATTTGAGGTTTAGTCGACTTGAAATTAATTCTACCGTTTCATTTTATTATTATGTAAATTTAACATGACAACCACCATCCTAATGATGGGAATGGAAAATCACAAGTGGGGGAAAGGGAAAAAGATGGGGGCAATGCTGAGCTGAGCTGAGGGGTGATGATGGAGAGATGGTCTCGTCACCACATTGACACTATTAACCTGTCAATTGACGACACGTCAATTCCTCTTCTCATGAAAAGAACCATGCCATGTAAGACTGTCATAGGGGCCTATAAAATAGGATGGAGGGTGAAATGAGACCGATGAAAATCAATTTATTAAACATGGACGATATATTTTGAATGTTATGGTCTATGAAATGATCATCATCAACGAAAATAAAGTGAATTGCACATAGACAAAGACTACAAAGTAGCAGAGACAGAGAGAGAGGCTGCACATAACATTCATAGATGGTTGAATTCATGGAGATGTCAAGTGGCCTTACTTATACAAATATGCAACTTATGTACCTAGAACTAAAGAGAGAGAGAGAAATATAAAGGAGAAAGTGATGGAGTAGCAGGAAAAGCGTGAAGGAAGGAAAACTATTGAAAATTGTAGAGTTGTGGGTATATATTATTATTGAATATGTACGAGTACCTATATGGGGGGTATAATACATATAAAGTGAGACATTTTAGACGATTATTATTATGAGAACATTCAACGGAAGACAGGACAAGGACCTAGACAGACAGAGACTTTGGTGGTCACAAAGAAAAGTGAAGCTTTTAAATGTTGGAAAATTTTGAGTGTGAGAGACTTGGAGGTTGATTTAATAAAGACTAGAAAATACTTGAATATGTATACAGACAAAAAGAGAGACCATGTCAATTCTTGCAAAAAGCATCATGGGCTTGATGGCTGTGGAGAAAAGCACGACTGCACGACCTTTTCAATTCCCATCTCATCAAATCAAATGGAAATCCAATTGAGAAGAAGACTTTTCTCCTAGATAATATTAGCAGAATTTACTGAAATTCCATTCACTTTCTCTCTCTCTCTGTCTCTGTCTTGGTTTGGAACGTCGAGTCTCCAATAAATCGTATGGTAGAAACTATTCAAATATTAAACGTTGAAAATGCAGTTATTTAATACCTATATCACATTGTCTATCTCTATTTATTCTTTCATTTCCTCTTCTTGCAAAAAAATACAGAGACTGATATTTGTAGCACATCTTCTTTTTTTCTCTGTGTAAATTCTTATCTTCTTATCAACTGTCCGCTTGTCTCACTGCCCGCCTTTTTTGTTAAAAGTTATGCAAAGCCTCAAATAACTCCATACTTTATACCATGCACATTGTCCCATATACGCCTTCTGTCCTTGCTTTTTGGTCTCTATGTAAGTTTGCTTTGTGACAAAAAATTGGCTTATATTCAGCTCATACATTCGATAGGAATTTATTGTTTCCTTTCTTTTTTTCTACACAAAAAAAGTACAAGCTAGAGATACGAGCTTTGCAAAAAAAAATAAATTTAGAAAAAAAAGAAAGTACATTGGCATTTAAAAAAAATTGGTGACATTTTGATTGAAATATGTCGTGGAATGTTTTTTATTTTAAATTTAATTTGGCACACAAAAAAGAAAAACACAATTTTTGAATCTTTACTTATACAAACACTTTACTCCACTTACGATTTCAAAAGTCTGAAAAAAAAGAAACAAAACAAAGAATTTTGTCTAAAAGAATAAGAAATGAAGTTACAAAAAAAAGAAAACTGTATATAAAGAAAGAGGGATGAAGAAGATTAAAAGATTTTGAAAAAAAAATCTCTGAGTTGAAATAAGAGAACACGATGAAAAGCTTTTTTGTGTGTCAAAACTCTGTGTAACATGTAACACTCTTCATAATTCTGAGTGGGCAGTTTTCAAAGGGGGAGTGAAAGAAAAGAGAAAGCTGAAAATAGAAAATGATAAACTACACAGACTTCTACATCTAAAGACAAGACAGGAGGGGGAAAATGAAAATGCATATGAATGAATTAGCTAATTAGCTAAGCTGTTGAGAATGCATGAATTGAAATGGAAAAGTGGGAGAGAGGTCGTCGTCTTGTAATTTTAATAATATTCTTGACTTCCTTGAACCATTTTGCCCTCACCACAATTTCATAGAACAAAATCTCCACCTCGCTTTCACTCTCCCTCTCAACTTGTGGGGTTCACTCTTCTTCTCTAAAAGAGAGTGAGGGTGGGGAGTGTGAGCAATTAACTGACTTAATGAAGCCCGCTTATAGATCGTATGCATAAAATCATGTCTAATGAACCAGAGTAACTTGTGTGTAAAATAGAGAGAAAGTATGGAGAATGAAGGTATCGTGGAGAAAGCAAAATGATAGGCCTGCCTAAGAGATTTATACAAGTCACATGAAATTTATTACAGCAAATCATCATCCGCATACGCTCCACTCCATTTCACTTCGTTTTACTTTTTTTCCGCTCCTCTTTCACAATTCCATGATCTTAGACTGTTCAGAAGAAAACGGAAGAAGAAAAAAAACCTCTTTATGATGCTCATAAATTTTGAGCAAATGTCTTGTAAAAATTTCAAATCGGAAAAATTCTACGGCGTAAAACTCCCGGTAATAGCAATTAGACATTAGACATTATCTAACCCCCCCCCCCCCTCCCTCCTTTCTCTCTCTCTCTCACTGTGCACTGTGTGTACATGCGAATCCTCAATTCCTTCCGTCTATTTTCCTTGTTTCCATCTTTCTTGTCCTCCATTTTTATGTTGGAGCCACTCTCATTTTTTTCTCTCCCTTTTCTTTTTAAAAAAAAGGATGACGAAAAAAAAGAGAGAAAGCAATTGAGGGGGTGTCTACAAGAAAAAGAACAGAAACATTGCCTCGTGTAGAAAGATGGAGAGAGAGAAAGTAGGGAGAAAGGCAGCAGCAGTGGGTACATAATGGCCAGCCTGTTCCTTCAGTAGAAACAATTCAACATTGTAAATTCTCTATCCTGGCTCATCTCATCCAATTCAAATTATTTTCCTTTCTTATACAATAGGAAATGTAAGAGAAAGAAGGAGAAAAGAAATGGAACAAGTTTCCATTTCTTTTCTTGCACTGTCTTTCTTGGTCTTTTGTCTTACCCCATTGCCTTACAACAGCCCCCCTCCCCTCCTCATTGCAAAAAGGAAAAGCGTACATGCATACAAGAGATAGCCACAATTTTTTTAGAGCCATTACTACCCGGCGTTAGTGTTTCCGACAAAAAAAAATCTTGTTGGTACAAACCATGAGGGTAGTACATAAAAAATGCCTCATTCTTTCCCATTCATTGTCTCTCTCTTTTGTGTGTAGTCACTTGGTTATAAAGGATTATGGTCAAAACTCATATGAGATGAGGATGGGTAAAGTGCATTGAATTTTCACAAAAAAAAGAAAGTTGGTTGGGCAATGTTAACTGTACACAAAAAAAGAGTAAAAAAAAGACTAGTGGGTGGAAATGGATACATGAAGATAGTTTACAATTTTAACAAATATACGCTGGATGGTGACTTTATCCAATCTAAGCCCTATTTAATTCTATCACAAATGTTATTCTTTAATTTGAAACGTCATCATGATTGAATGAAGGACAAGTCTAGTACACATGGAATGGCATGGGATAAGAAAAAGTTGTTTTGCATAGAAAATTTGTGAAAATGGAAAATGTACAAAATACACTCAACCCTCCTCTCGTTAGTTCTCCTTGTAAAATTTCCTAAAGTGTATACATTCTTGTCTCTTAAATTATGCATGTGATGATGAACGAGAGTACAATTTTTCTTGGTTTTACCCTTATGAATAAATTTGGTAAAATTTTAGGAAACGCTTCTTAGAACAAGATTTCTTCAATGTAATTAGGTAAAGTCTAAAAGGAAAAGAGGAGAAAAAAAAGAGAAAGTCAGAAAAGGAAGCACAAGTTGGCCTCATTTGAATTTAACTTGGTTCAATCACAGCCACTTTATTTATTGAGTAGCAGGAAATTATTTCTTGTGACACTCGTAGCTCTTTCTTTCCTATCTGTCCAAATTCACAATCAAAAGAGTTGAGAGAGAGAGAAAGTAAAGAGAAAAAAAAGAGGAGGGAAAAAAATAGCATTCGTTGCTTATCCCATGGCGCTGGGATCCCTTGGGAATGACTCGGTGTCTGCTTTCTCAAATGGATAATGCGGTTAAAGAAGAAGGTAATGCGAAATGTGAGGAGAGAGGGGGGAGGGAAGGGAAAGAAGAAATCTCTCTAGCACTCATACACTTAGATATTTATCCTGAGGATCTGAGTCGGCCTTAACCTGAGTGAAAGCGTTTAGTCCTCGCGCCCATACAATGAATGATGTTTAAGTTTCCCCAACCAACCTCACACACACACACACACTGACTCTTTTCCTCCCATATTTTACTCAAAGACAGACATACCCCTCCTGTCTCTACATGTGTACCCAAGAATGATGGCATGTTGAGCCCGCTGTACATAGCCATCCTTGTATTTCACTCTCCTCTCCATTCCCATGTTTACTTTTCTACACTCCAGCCCGGGAGGAATGTTTAGCTAGAAGCACATAGCCTCCACCTGACTGTAATTTATTAACATGGTACTTTCTCCATGGTACTTCCATTTTCTCCCTTGTGTGAGTGGGTGGGCTGATTCTAATGAAGGAGATTCCATCCATGTACGGATATTTTAATAGAGAGAGAGAGAGAGTGTATAAATATAATAATTATAGCAGAATAATTTCTCATGTCTCAACCTGAGTCTAGTCAACTTTTGAACATTTAAACTCCACCAAGGATTTATCATGTCAGTCACTCTCAGCTTGAAAGTTGACTATGACTATGACATGACATGGACTGACATAGACGGCACCCCAGTTGTCCTTTTAGTTTTCGAATAAAAAAGTAGGGGACAAGTTTTTACTTGTACAGATTCAGATATATCATGCAAATCATGGTGGATATGTACCTACACATTCAACCACACACACACACACAAATTCAAACAACATGGGCGCGCAAAAGTTAAACGATAGACTATTAGGGGAGACAGGATACATGGACCATGTAGGAGTATAGGAGGGACTAGTTGAACACATGAAAGGTTTTTCTTGAGCCAAAGGAGAGAGAGCAAGATGGAGTCGATGGAAATCTCTTGTGAACATTTCTCAAACTTTGCAAATTTTCCTTCCATATTCTAATGGAATATACATCAAGTACCAACATTTGTATCTAGGACCCACTAACCTTAGTACCCATGCTAAAAAAGTAAACTTTTCACACAACCTCCCCACCCCACGCACACCCAGAGTCGAGTATACCACCCCAAAAAAAAGATATGCATGAATTACCTACCTCCTCCTGAATTGTGAATGTCAAAGTAGGGTGAGGATGGAAAAAAAACGAGATGATCCAAAAAAATTGTTCAGTACAGGCAGGACACACTCACATACACACAAAAAAAAGAAAGTGGAAGAGATGAAGAAAAGTCAAAGTGAAAGTTTTTTCAGGCCATGTGAGAAATGTAAGATGTATTATGAGAGAGAGAGAGAGGCTCCATGCTTTATGTGTGTGGGAGGATGTGGATGATGGGGAAGGGGCATTGAAGAATGTAGAATATCCCCAAAATGTAAGAAAGGGTGCAAGATGTCATGTGTCATGTTATTATAGATCGCGATAGCTTTGTAAAGGGGCAGAGATGGTAAAAAAAGAAAAAGTAGAGGCACAAAAAAAGACCAAGACCAGGAAAAAAGGACGACGTTAGCACTGTAAAAAAGGAGAAAGTGAGCTGGGGATTCAAGAAAGCTATGAAGTTGGAGAACGAATCGGATTAGTAAATTTCGCATATGGAATGAAAAAATAAACTAACCGTGAAAACGTGAAAGCAGTTAACTCCAAGACGCGATGGACGTAGAATCTCTCTTTATAATGCTTTCTCCAGTCTCCACATTGCTTTTTCTTCATTTTCTCCAGTGTACCCTCCCTTTCTCCTACTTGAAGGAAGAGACTTGGATCCCATTTTTGTGGAGAGAGGAAACTAAAAAACGGAGGAAGTAGTACAGATGTAAGTATGCCGATTTGGAAAGAATTTGAACAGAGAAAAAAGAGCATCATACAAATAGAAGATTTTACTCCTCTCAAAAATCTCTCATAAAACCTAAATTTAAAACCCAACTCTCCCCTCAAAAGGGCAATGGAGAAAATACGAGAAAAGTGAGAAAGAAACCAAAAGAGAGGGAGGAAAAAGCGGTTTAACTTAAGCCAAAAATCTACATGTACAATAATATCATATATATAATGTGTTAGTCAAAAAAATAGAAAGGTAGAGAAAGCAGAAAGAAAGTCATATCATAAGATTCTTTTTTTTACCGGAGAAAAAACCTAGGGAAGCAAGAAAAAAAAGGAGAAATCGGGATAAGGGAATTCTCAATCAGAAAAACTTGTGCTGAATTTTCTTCTTCTAAAGCTACAGGGAGAAAGCTATTCTCAAGAAAAATAGAAGGGAACCAAAAGAGAGAGAGAGAGAAAGGCTGAAGTCTGGAACGAAGGAGATGGATAAGAAAAGACGACATAGAGAGAAAGAGAGAGAGAGAGAGAGAAAGAGAAACCCAAAAAAAGAAGAAAGCTGGAAAAATTGCACTTTTTTGTTGATAGTTACTGCTTGTGCTGTGTGTCGCACGCAATGTGTATCTGTATGGGAGGATAACACACAAATTTCTACATAGACCCCCGGCACAAAACATGCAACTTGTGTGTAAGCTTATGCTACGCAACTAGACAATCTATTTTTTTCATCACATGTACAACTCCATCTCTTCCCTCTCTCTCTCCAAGATATACGTAGCGGGTGATGGTGATAGGCTTATAAGAAGTGGAATAGAGACAGTAAGATTGAACAGAGTGATTCAGGTTCTGGTCGTACACGTTCTAAAGACTGTCTTAAAGTTGTCAATTTGCTCTCTTCCATCCTTGTTTCCTTCCATCTCCCAACATTGACAAACTCTGAGTCTCTCTCTCTCTCTGTATCTCCAAGTCTCGACTTGGAGAGAACGACGACAAGGACGAGGACATGCAAGACTTAGAAACGAGTGCCTCCTCAAGCTACCTATGCCATCTCATATGGAGAGAGAATGTAAGGAAGAAGGGGGAAAAGATTCAGGGATTTTTTTTCTCTCTCTTTATATAGAATATACTGCACATAAGTAATATGAGTGTAGTTTATAAGAAAAGTCAGGGAAAAAAAGTGATTTTGAGCAAATCTGAGGAGACAGAGAAAAAAAAGATGGGAAATGTGTGTATTCAGCTAAACTTGTTCTCTGACTCTGGCTTTTCCTGTCTCTCCTTCTGGTTATCTTATTTCTTCAATTATTACGCTCATGTGTACACACCATGCATTACATTTGCACAAAATTACCTCGAGATATGCTCAGCCAACAAAGTTTTTTTGGACAATTTTTTTCCCTTTTTCTTTATATACTTTTTCATGTAACTCCATGGATATACCTATGTATGTACAATGTGTATAGATATATAAAGCTAATCTCCTCTGGCTCAACTTATGGATGAGTCAACGTCAACTTTATGATATACGCTAAATCGGTTTGTAGACGCAATCTCCACACACATTATTAAACTCCTTAAAAGATGCCCAAGGAAATTTTCCAACCCTCTCCCCCCCCCCTCTCTCTCTCTAACGGAAAATCTCCCTTCTTGCCAGGTTGAGGGAGAAGAGGAGTTGGTGTAAATCTTGTTTAGAATATTTATTTACCAAGATGACGATGACTGAAGCCGGTGGTTCTGTTTTTGGAATTTAGGAGAGAGAGAGAGAAAGAGAGAGAGAGAATGATGAGAGACGTTTTAAAATTATCAGAAAGGGAAAATACATAGTGACGCAGAAAACGGGGGAATGTACCTTGAAGCCATTCATTTAATTATTATTAAATTTTACTACATGGAACATGTCCTCCTCCTCGGCAAATTTTAGTTGTAAATGTTTCATGACAAAATGGACACATTTTAGTAGTCAAACGTGGGATAACATTTTTTTTGAAATATACATAAAATATTTTACATTTACATTTTTACTCATATCACCACACTTGTACATTGTACACTGTTTGGTTATCAAAGATGTCCAAGTCCAAGAGAGTGGAGAAAGTGATCGATATAATAATAAAATAATTGTACTTTCCCCTACACACACACACACTTTCTCTCTCCGAGGTCTAATGTTGGAATCGACTTGTGGTATTAAATATTAAAGATGACAGCTCAATGACTCTTGTCTATACTTTATATATAGAAATATATTGTACTGACAAACATTTTGACGGTTAAATTCCACATGAGGAACATGGGCGCCAGAGAAAACTCCACTTTCTCTTCTCTCTCTCTCTAGTTACACTTGTTTTACGGCTCTTTGAACACTTGCAATTAGAACTGATGAAAGTTTTTGCTGTCCATATTCATGTTGTATGGCCCAAAAAAAACGAGGGACTGAATTCTTGTGATATTTGTTCTGGTCACGCAAACTGCCCAATTTTTTTCTTCTCTACTACAAAGAGACTCGGGCGATTGGATAGAGAGAGAGAGAATAAAAATCATGTCGTTTTCTCCTGGCACTCTCCTCACACTCCCAACCTCTTGTCTAATCACAGGTAAAGAGAAAGGGAGAGAGGGAGAAAAAAATGAAAATTAAAGTATAAATCTTTACACTAACTTTTTGACTCTCCATGTACATAAAGCCTCGTTAGAGAGAGTTGGTCACAGTGTGTAGTCTTTGATATAGAGACGTAGTCCATGACTTTCTCTTTCATGGTAAAACTTTTTTCGCGGGCTGACGAACTCTCTCTCCCCTGTCCAACTAGATTAATGGCGGAATTGGTGTTAATGTACTAGGAGAGAAAATCCGTTGGATGCACTTGCTCTACATTTACTCCTGTTTTTTTACAAGATGAGTGTGTGCTAGTCATTAGAAACTTGTACAGGAGATTCTTTTACAGAGAGAAAGTGAGAGACCAATATTACTTATATTGGTTTCTCCCTCTTTTTTGTAGTCTATACACGCCATTACTTTCACTCTCTTTGCTTTTATATATATACACATTTCTATTAATAGTAAGAGTTTCTTGATTTATCAACTTTTCTCATAAATTTCTTTTGTCTTGATTCCCTTTCACAATTCCGTCTTTCTGCTTTGATTTTTTCCAAAAGAGAAAGTAAGTGTAAAAATATTATTTCTTGATCAATTTAATTTTTTGACACAAGGTAAATACACCTATAATTAATTGAATCCCAAGAGTACTTGTAGCATGATTAGAGAGGGCAGGAGGAGAAAGTGAGACGAGGGGAAAGTAAGGAGAGGGTACATGTAGACAAGGAGAGTTTTTAAAAAATGATAAAGTTACAACGTCGGACGCTTTACAAATAGACTGGAAAGTCTGGTTTATGAAGTAAAATAGAGCGTTGTGACAAAATGTAACATTTGTCACAGTCCCCCCTCTCGTTCGACTTGTAAGAAAAAATATTATAGAGATTTTTATGGTTCTTTTCCCCCAGTCTCAAAAAAAGGAAAGACGATGAAGGGGAAGACAGACAGTGGAGAAAAGATGTGCATATCTTTTGGTCGCGGGTAATATTGATAATGTATGACTGTTCATAGAAAAAAAAAACGATTCTTCCATCTCTTTACCTTCTTCCTATGGGACTTGTACCTATATCTACTCTCTCTCTCTAGACTCTCGGTTTGTCCACTCGTTTTTTTTGCATAGTATGGAGTCTCTACATTTTTGGAATGAAATAGAGTGGGAACAAGTAGAAAAGAGATTGGAATAAAAGGGAAGAAGATGGGAAAAGTTGCTTTTGAGACCAAGTTGCTTGGGTCTGTGTACCTGAAGCTACCCACAAAAGTCAAGTTCTGATTCAATTTTGGTAACTGTGTTCAAGTTTCCTTCTTAGATCCCCTCGCTTTCTCTCTCTCTCTCTCTGTCTTTTACCTATTCTATATCCAAAGTCTTTTCTTTAGTTGGGAGCGATTGGCTTGCTCCTCTTGGGTGGATTCGTGGCCTTTGTTCCACTCATTTGATGTCGATGTCATCCGTATTTTATTTCCTGCATATAGGATCGATTTCTAAGACTTGCCACTCTGCTTGCCTTCTGGAACGCGTCGTTTTCTCCTCAGTTTTCTCGTTTGTTCCTTGTCATTCCCTTTCTCTCTCTCTCTCTCTTTCTTTCTATTCTTCTTCAACTCTAACTCAACTTCTTATTCTTTTGCAAGGAAGAAGACAGAGACGAAGACTCACTTGAGAATTAACTGTGGGTGAGACTTTGCTCACGCTGTAAAGGACTTGAGAAGTTACAATATGGGCTCAACTTGTTTTTTTTTCTTGTATCTTTTCTCTCCTTTCTCCTCCTTTCTTTTTCAATATACTAAATTCCTAATCTTTTCTTTTGTCTACTTAGTGTCAATTGTTGTACAATTGTAAAGTTTAATATCTAGAGAGAGTCAATCGTAATCATAAAGCCAACAAGTATTTTTGTAGTCTTGAATTTTTTTTGTAGAATAAATTGATTGAGTTCTGTCTCATTGTGAGTGTACTTTCACTTTAAAAATATTGACATGATTTTTTTTGAAAATTTGTTCAAATTGAGTTAATATTTTTTGAAAATTGACTAGAACTAGAATCATAAAAATTGTCTGTTTGAATATTAAAAAAAAGATGAAAGATCGAAGAAGGGAGTATACATGTACTTGACGAGATTAGACTTTCTCTTTCATATTTATCATGATATTACAAACCAATGTATTTTTTTTCTCAAGAGATACTCAGGGAGAAAGTCAGAAGAGGATTGTGGATTCTGGAAAAAAAAGTTTGTACATTTTGTAGAGAATAATAACAGAGACACAAAAAAGAATATTTTTTTCGATTTTCCATTTTCGATGAGAAAAAGAGAAAACTTGAGAAAAAAATAGTTATTTACCTACACTTTTGGTGAATGGAGAAAGCAATGAGATTTTTCCTGAGGGAGTAGAAAAATATGAAGGGAAAAGTCAAGAGTAGGGACGGAGACGTGTGAATGGTATCCATGAGACTTGAATCAGAGCCTTTATTGTCATTCAAATAACTTTCTCTTTTTTTTCACCCACAAGCAACTTTTAATTTATTTCTCAATCTTAAAAAAATACAATCCTGGTTATATTTTTTGTTTTATTTTTCAAGGTTTATTTTGTAAAATGATAGAAAGTGGATATTGTTTTAAAGAAAATTGTTGTAATAAAAAAAATGGGAATTTATGTAAAATATCTTGTTGAAAAAAATTTACATATGAAACTCTCCTCCCAAAATTTGTTTTCCCCTACTTGAGTTTTAGTGAATTGGAGAAAAATCCATCGAATCTCGTAATTTGTCTAGATTGGACGGTTATGTGGAAAAGAGAATGTGTTTAAGTTTATATTGTTGAATATTACATAGGTCCCTATTTTATTATTCTTTATCATTCTCAAAAAAGAGAAAGTATGGGAGTACATATTATAAAAGATAGGACATACATAAAGGGACAGCTGGAGAATGTATGCCATGTCTAAATGTAAATTTTTATTTGACAGCCACTCGAAATAGTTGAATTCTTATTAGAGTCCCCCCATACTTTATTTTATACAAGGGCTTTCTCTTTTTTCTCCTTTGTACAAAGTATATTGGTCAACAGGCAATTGGCACCTTCTTCACAAAGAAAATGTCAGCACGTCCTTGGATTTTCTCTCTCGTCCACTACCCAAAGCCAAAGGCAAGTCAAGCGAGTGGCTAGGAAAGCCGAGACAAGATTTTTATTCAAGGGGAATATGTATACATCTTTCTCTTTACACTTTTCTCTTTTTTCTCTACTTTCTCTCTCTCTAGACACTCTCCTCTTGCATGGCATTGCATTGAATTGTATGATAGCGAGTAAGTTTAGGAGGCTTAGAATTTTTTTCTGTCTCTTCTTTCCGTGCCTTTGATCCATAGAGAACATGCGTAGAAATTGGTTGGAGAAAGTAGGAATTGTGTAGTTTGTAGTCTTCATGCGTTCAACTCAACCACTTTCTTCATCTTTACGTATTTCTCTAGCTCTCGCTTTCTCCTTCCTCCCGCTCCTTCAACTCGTCTTCCTCCTCCTGACACACACACACACACACAAGTCTCTTGAATCTTGTTCATACATAATACAAAAATGATTATTATGTACCTTGCCTACAATAAACTATGTACACAGATACATTCATTTTATATGATGGAATAGGCCAGGAGAAAATGCTTCCTCTGGCATACAAGACTCGTACCAAACGAGAGATCCAAGAGTTCACTCGACCCTTTCCCTTTTTTCCCTCAAGAAAATTGTTGGCCTGATAAAACTTGTTTGAAGACTGAGGGAGACTGTAAACATGGTTGAACTTTTGCTGATTCAATTTATGATAATGATCATGCTAATAACAATAATAATAATAGTTTTACACTCAATCTACCACCGCCTTAACTGTCTCTTGCCCTTTTCTCCAGCTCAATCCACTCCTTTTATTATTACAACTCTTTCTCTCTCTCTCAAACACAATGACCATGATACATTGATGACAGAAGCCTGACTTGTACAATATAAAAAATCCTCAAAGTTTTTCCCTTTTTTGGAAAAACTTTTACCAGAGAAAGAGAGAGAGAGAAAACTAGGAATTCAATTGTTATTGTTGTCCATGACCATTGTGTGTGCATTGAGCCAATGACAAGAAAAATTCAAACCAAAAAAAATTGTGGCGACATGGACCATGGAAAGGGTCAAAGTGAAAGTCTCCTGGCCTTTCTTTCTATACACAAAATACATGAAAAAACACAATCATTTCTGTACAGTCCACCATACAAATTCATACACAGAGAGAGAGAGAGAGAGAGAGACGGAGAGAGAATGGTTTGGAAAAACTCTAGGGAAATGCCAAAAAGTTATTTAAAAATTTAAGAGATTCCATACACAAACTCTCTCTCTCTATAAAAAAAGAGAAGAGTAAAAGAGCGAGAGGAGAAGGGGACAGAGTCGTGAAAAGAATTATTGAGATTTTGTCCTTTTGAGGTTTTTCTGACGCATACAGCTTTTTGAATTCTTAAGTGGGCATGGGGAACTGACTGCCAGTGTAAAATCTATTGGCCTATTTGTTGAGGTTTCCAATGGAGTCTCTTTTTTTATATTCCTCGGCCACTATACTTTCTCCTCTGTGTGTGTGTATCAAAGTATTTGAATTGCATGTGAAAAATTAGAATTCTTCACCATACAAACCACTGCATCGTCTTGGTCCTCTTCCTATGAAAAGAAATTTATATGTCTATATTCCAATTGAGGAATTGGGGATAAGGAAAGGGCAGAGAAAGTGCGGTGAGTATGATGTGAATCCCTGATATACTGGCCAAGGTAACTGAAAATGGCTAGACTAACCGCCTCTCCTTTTATTTATTACATGGACATGACTCCATCCTCTCTCTCCCTCCATGTTAGAAAAAAGAAGAGAAAATTTATTGTGAAATTTTTCATTCAAAGAATCTATTCAAAAAATATCTATACGTAAATATATATAATACATGTACAAAGTGAAAATGTAGAGGCTTCAATTTGAGCCAGAGTATCATGTAAAAGGCAAGGGAGAAAGTGACTGGGTGAACTTATCTAACGGGTGGCAGTGTCTGTGTAAATGGATTTTTGATTTGCGTCCAATGACGCAATTATTCATGCGAACAAAAGAAAGTTCTATGATGGAAAGAGGATGACTATATATATATATACAGGGTGAATTTTTCCAAAGTATATGGGAATGAACGGGGACAATTTCCCCAACTTTACCATGTTAAAAGAT
>JAQIVZ010001750.1:0-27961 GCA_034700945.1 Arrhopalites spinosus
TTTGTCGGGGAAAAAAAATATTCTGTCGGGAATAAAAAATATTTGGACTGTCGGGGAAAAAAAATATTTTTGTCGGGGAAAAAAAATACAGCCTTTTTTAAATATTTAATAATTTTAGCCGTAAAAAATTGGAGAGGACGTTGCCAATTTTGAAATGGGGGCCAAAGTACAACAAAGAAAAGGCCGTGGCTGATTTGGTGGGTCAATTTAAAAATTAATTTAAATGAGAAAATAATTGGCAATTAATTCAGGTGGCGGGATTGACTGTGGGTTTGACTGTCCTCCCACAAGGATTGGCTTACGCCACCGTGGCGGGATTACCGCCAATTTATGGGTTGTACTCGTCCTTTGTGGGTTGTTTCGTTTACATTTTCTTTGGCTCTACAAAAGCCATCACAATTGGTACTTTAACCTTTAATTCACTTTAGTTAATTGACTTGTAATGAAAACTTGTTGTTTGTGACCCTGAAGGACCCACGGCGATTCAATGTGTCCTCACGAACAAGTACACTCAGGGGCGTGCCCCAGAGTACGCCATTTTCCTTTGTTTTGTCACTTTTGTGGTCACGTTCTTCATGGGCGTCTTTCAACTTGGTAAATTATTCAATAAATTCCCAAAGTGCCCAATTAACTAAATTGTCCATTAATTTAACAGGGTTCATTGCCAATTTTGTGTCGTCTCCGGTGAACAGCGCCTTCACTTCAGGGGTCGCTCTCACAATTGTGGCAACTCAGGTCAAGGCCCTTCTAGGCATTACATTTGAGAAGGAAGGTAACACCCTCAAGTCTCACACTTTTGAAATTAATTGGCGGCAATTTAAATTGTAAATTAAATTCAGGATTTCTGCCGACAATAATTGGATTGGTGAAGCATGTCCACCAAGTGAAGAAATGGGACGCCATCTTGTCCCTCATTTGTTGCGTTTTTCTCCTGTTTTTAAAAGTGAGGCCTTTGAATTTAAATTCACTCCCCGCCATTAATTTGAATTTGATTTGATTGTAGAAATTGGAGTTTGTGATGGGATGTGTCAAGGGGAGGAGGTCATTTTTGGACAAAACTATCTGGCTCATTTCAACGGGGCGGAGCATAATCATCATTATCGCCTGCACTTGCTTGGTGGCGTACATGGGCGTGGACCAGCCCTTCTCTCTCGTGGGGGACATCCAGCCGGGAATTCCCGAATTCAAACCTCCGCCATTTACAATTTTTGACCCGCATGATAACAAAACGCATTTCATAGCGGACATTCTTAACGAGGAAGCTTCCGCCCTCGTCGTCCTTCCCCTTTTGGGCATCATGGGCCACATCACCATCGCCAAAGTATAGAAACGACTTCCTGCAAAATTGGCGCGGAAATTAAAATGAATTTTTTTACAGGCGTTTGCTGGGACGGAGAGAGTGGATGCGACTCAGGAGATTTTGTGTATTGGAATTTCGAATGGCATCAGCTGCTTCTTTAGCTCCATGCCCATTGGGGGCAGGTCAGCCATCTTTTTGATTATTTTCCCAATTTAAGTTTACCGCCAAGTTTTTGTTTAGTTTTTCGAGAACTACCGTCAATGCCATGAGCGGCGTGGAGACTCCCCTGGGTAAGAATTCGTTTTTGATGATAAATAAAATAAAAATTTGAAATCCCCACCTATTTTAAATTGGCATAATTTAGGTGGACTGTACACTGGCGTTTTGGTGTTGCTGGCCCTGCAATTTCTCACGGTAAAAAAAACTCACCACATGATATTGTGGGCGTTTAATTTAAACTATTGAAAAATTTCAGCCCTACTTTGCCTTCATCCCCAACGCCGCCCTAGCGGCCGTCATTGTTTGTTCTGTCATTTTTATGGTGGACCTGAGCATAATTATGCCCATGTGGCGGAGCAAAAGTAAAATTAATTTAATCTCAATTAACTTCAGTTATTAATTAAATTAAAATTAAAGGACTGGAGATGCTCCCCTGGGCCGCCACATTTCTGACGACGCTTTTCGCGGGTCTCGAATTCGGGATTTTGACGGGTCTCCTCATCGCCACCATGTTCATTCTGTACTACGCCGCCAGGCCAAGAGTTCGGATTATGCGGGGAGAGGTACGCGCGAATTTCAAAATATAAAATGGCCACGTTTTTAAATGTTTGATGATTGTAGACGTCCACTGGGACCCAATTCACTCAAATAGAACTGGACAGGTCGTTGACCTTCCCTTCCGTGGATTACATTTCCTGCGAGATTGCCAAAGCGGCCAAAAAATGGGCGACGGATGGGAAAGGCTTTGTCGTGATTGACTGCAATCACATCCAATTCGCTGACTACACAGCCGCAGAGGTAAATTCAAATTAAATTGCCAATTTGCAGTGCTAATTATTTTTGCAAAAATGAAGGCGATGCGGGACCTGTTATGCAATTTGTTTGAGCAAGAATATTCGCTCATATTTTTCAAGATGAAGCCCTCAGTGGAGCGGGTCGTCTCCTCCGTGATGACGGACAACAAAGCGCCGTTCATTTCATGCCACAACGAAGAATCCCTCGAAATTTTGCTCAATCAATCCAACACTTTTAATTAACTTGCCAATTAATTTGTACATTTTATTAATTAGTTTTTCGAACTTAAACATGAATCAAACTAAAACATAAATGGGACAGAACAATTATTTTTTTCTGAAAACTCGTTAATTGTCATTAAATAAATGTGTGATAAAACAGTTAATTTAGTGGTTGTATTTTATTTATGAAAGCGCTTTCGATTGGGACAATTAATTTCTGCCTTTTAAATTTGACAGCCGAATCTAAATTTAAAATTGGTACTAAATTAGAAGGGCAGGGCTTCGAAAAACGAAATAAATTGTTAAAAATGGAGGAGGCTCTTCCCTCCAATTTACATTATTTTATTTCTCCATGAGGTTCCGCTTTGTTCACACTCAAGCACAAAGCGCATGAGATGACATCTGACGAGTGATTATGAATAAATTAACGTTCAAATTGTGATGGTGCTGTCACAGTTTAATGGTAAATAAAGCAAATTAATTATTGTTTGTGTAGCTGAAGAGTCCTCAAATTTTGCACGGGGCGAAGTCAAAAGAGGGAGGGGCCAATAAATTTGTGATTTGAAATTTGTTTATTAGCGCTTTCATGTCGATGGCTTTGATTTAGCGAACATAAAAGCAAGAAAAGTTAGAGAGATAATTTTCGTTTGAAATTTCAAGCCACGGACTCCCGCCTTTTATACCCCTCCAACAATGGCCGTGAATTTGTTTTGTAAACTTTCATTGTCTTGCTTTTTATTGTCATTTCCAACCGATTTAATTGAGTTTTTATTTGTCAACATTTTTGATGGCGTCATTTCAATAAAAGGGAAGGTAAATAAAATGCAATTTAAAAATGATTTTATTTATAAACTAAAATAATGGCGGATGAGCACTGTTCGCCCCAATTTAAATGAATTTGAGGGTGTGGTCCTTGTACCCGTAGGTACCCTTGTGGGTTTCAAATAATCCCATGAGGGCGTCAGTGTAGCGCTTGTGGGTCTCGTCTATTTCTTGTTGTGTTGGGTTTAATATCTTGATTGTCTCTATGGGTCCTCCCACTAGTTTGAAATAATAAATAATTAAATTTGCTTTGGCGCCAAAAATGGGAATGATGAGCTTACCAACGACATGAATGGGATGCCTCCTTGGGATGACCCCCCAAGTGTATTGAAACACACCGCGACCAATGAGAGCCACTGGGGCAACTCCAACCTTTTTCTCTAACCAATTTTGAAATTTTCTCAACTTTGACCCTTCTGGGTTGGGCAATTGATCATAAATTTGGGTTTCACCAAACCCATAAACTGGGACTAAAGTGGCTCCATTTTGTAGGGCCACTTTGATAAATCCCTTTTTGTCCTTCATGTGAATTTTAGTCTCCTTCCCCGAATGCAATTCCAGAGATTCAGGAGCGCCCCCTGAGTTTCAAACAAAGCGACAAATTATAAAATGTCATTATCACAATAAAGTTAAATAAACTGACCTGGAACCAAAACGGCGGCATGGCCACCATTGGGCTGACTCAAAAGGTAATTCATGCTGTCACGTGATGCGGAGCAGGCTGTTGTCATTAAGAAATATTCTCGGATTATTGGGAACCGGAAGTTCATTTCCAATGTCAGTAAATGGGGCACTATTCCCGGGTACAATTTACTAAAATCCCTGCCCTCTATATTCATAAAATTACCATGAAATTCATTGGCGCCAAATTTAAATTGTGATTGTACTGTACCAGTATTGAAACAGCCAAAAGCCCCACTGGCTAGAAATCCATGGGGATGGTACGTAAAAAGATAATTTTTGGTGGGGTCAAGGTCACTCGTTTTAATTAAATGAATGGGAAAGTAATCACAAAACTTTTTCCAAATTTTCCATTTTCCCGCCACCGTCCATCCCCGCCCTCCGCGGTTACAAACTTTTCTGTCATAAAGCCAATGAACAAAGTAGGCGGAGGCTAGCCAAGAGTAGCTGGTATAAAAAAATATGTAGAACATAAACAAATAACTAAATGGTGCAATGAGGAAGGGCCAAATCTGAAAAGTTAATTAAATAATTAAAGTTTTGCAAAAACTTGGTAATTTTATAGCGAAAAATTTACCCATAAAATGACAGCAAAAGTTTCTAAACGTCTTGACATGGGCGTGTCCAATGGTGCAAATTCCATACCAAGGAATTTGGTACGCTGTCGCTCGTTTTCATGGGCTGTAGCCATTTTGAAAAATTGTGCTGATTGTTGAGAAGTTAAATAAAATCTGACGCTTGCAGTTTCATGAGTGAATGATTTATCATGGCGATTGATAGGCCTCAATTTTGGTTAAATTTGGAGTGTCAAATTGATGGGAACAAATGTCAACAGGTGTTTAATTGCAGGGGGACAGATAGACCCAATTTTTATTTGAACTCATTCAACGAAAATTAAACAGGGTACAAAATTTAATAGAATTGTGTTTTTTAGTTAAATTATATTGGCATTAAAGTACGTGGAAAAGGTTATGGAGCACCCTGTAGGAAGATAGTGGGTTTGGAGTAGAGAAGATAAAATCATGAGGGGAAGCCATGATCTCTGGCCATTACAAAAGTCCAGCATGTCTAGAGGCCATAGACAGTTCAAAGTTGGCACACAACTGAGTTGAGGCAATTGAGTACAATCCAAGATGAGTCATGGACGAGATAAAATAGAGAGGGGGTTAATTCCCAAGTTGAGTTTTATTTTGTTCTACAGAGGGAGCCTCTCACAAGAATAAAGATGCCGTCTTTTTTTAAATAAATGAGGGGTCCCATTGCACAAACTTGGGAAGCACAATTAAAGAGTAGAAAAATACTTGATGTTTCTACAAAATGAAAATATTTTTGCATACTGAAAATGTGTCTTTATTCATGGGCTGAATGGAATGACAAAACAAGAAAAAAATGATGAACAATGAATTGTCAAATGTAAAAGGTTCTCAAATGACAAAAGGAGGCGAAACCGGAAGGAAGCTTGCCATAAATATTAATTTTGGTTGGCTGTAATCATGTACAATTGAATCATAACAATTCATCAAAGTAGGTTAGTATAGACAAGTCCACTTTTAGTTTAATTAAAATTGTGAATGTTGACTCAGGGTGGAGTCCTTCTTTTTGTTCTCAATCTTTTCTCCCGTGTCCCGACAATACAACTTCTGCACTACAACTTCTCCACTACAACTTCGACAGTACAACTTCTCGACACTACAACTTCCCGAATTTTCAACTTCCCGACGTTACAACTTCCCACCAAAGCACGAAAACAGCTCTAAGCTAATTAAAGCGTCTAAAATCTTGTTTCAACTTTTTAAAATAATTTAAATAAAAAAATTGGAGTGCCATCACTAGGCTACGCAATTTCTCAACCTTCATTTTACAAAATATTTTTTGCCGTTAATAAATAATCATGTCATCAGAATTGCGTTGGAATCAAACTCAAATTGAACAAATTCTGCCGCAAATAAAAAAGTTTGATAAAAGTTTTGACTTGATTAACGTGTTAATTAACGAGGCAGTGATACAAGTCGTACGTGCATAGAGATGTACGTGTATACTGTTGTTTCTCGGGAACACGGACAAAATTACGAAGATAAGTTTAAAAAAAATGAAAACGAAGAGAAAAAAAGAAAAGAAAAAAAACCCCCACCCTATAATTCCCGCCAATCCCATTGACGCCCATAAAATAATATGTTTGGGGTGAAAAACCCTTTTAGGGAAACTCTTAACATGTTACCGTACATGTAACCATATGCATTCACATCTTTTTTACATATGGCTACATTAATTAATAAATTGTGATATATAGTAATTTATATTATACACTCCTTATTTTAAAACACTTCTTAATTAAGTCACGGGGTAAATATTCATTACGCCACTTCACTTTATACGAGCTTCGCCAATAATGAAAACCAACCCAATCACTATGATAAACATATGCCCCCTTAAGGCAACTTGGGATGGAGAGAATTGGGAGGACCACGCTAATTGATGGCCGAGACAAAAGAGGTTCACGGACACTACACCAAAAGCCATTACGCCGAGTCAGCGTAATCGCAGGGGCGGCGCTAGGCACAATCAGAGCACGCATTTGCTTGTAGCTGAATTTTCAGACGTCATTTTGGACCATTAAATGCCCCTCAAACCTCAATTGTGCCCTTTTTTGGAAAGAATAAACGCTTGGCCCTCATTTTTGGCCCGCGCCGCCACTGACGCCGACATTTAATTGAATTCTGTGAACAACGGACACGGTGTGTCATAGTTCAAGAAGGTAATAAAAATATTTTAAAAGCATTAATGTTGATCTAACTTAAATTTTTTGTTCAATAATTGTTAACAATAATTGTAGAAAATCATTTTCTTACTATTTTAAAAAAGTGGACAATATTTTCTTTCAAGAAACTTAACTAACCAAGTTCGTTGATTAGTTGTCAGATGCATATTTTAAACACACTAATTGTAAGCCCAACAGGTAAGAATATAATTTTCCATAATTGTTGTGAATTATTAGGGCAGGTCACTGTGTCTGTAAAGCGAAATAAATGGCCAAAGGTCATTGTAAACAAAATTGACGAGATTCTTGCCTTTTCCAGAAATTTGGAGGGCACATTTTTCTCTCGCGCTCTTTCCGACAAAGTGCTCAGAGCGAAACGAAACCTGCTCAGATCGTGCCCCTGTCTGTATATTAATGCACAATAAAGATTCCTTTTTCTCACCTGTTCTAGTAGTTTGACTGAAAAAATCAATTTAAAAAATGGCATGAGATAATCAAAAACAAAAATAGCAACAGTGCCTACACTGTATATTTTTTGAGTAAAATGCACAATATTAACGGAAGATGCAAAAGATAATAAAATAGGTAATCATGATACGGGAAAAAGCACAAACGTTTAAAATGATTAGCAAAATAAAAATTTAATGAGACAAGTTTTTGTAAAATCGTAATTCCGAAATTGACTGAAGAAGACTATAAGTTGAAAAACGTTTCATTCTTCATTATTTCATTCCTCATTCCTCTATTCATGAATTTCAGCAAGGGGAGGAACAAAGTTCGAAGTCCATAGTTAAAATTTTTCCAAGCCTCAAGTCAAAACTTTGGGCTATGAACGAGTTTCAAGAGTGGAGAGAACGACTTTCAATGGAAACTGGCACTGTTATATAAGTAGAATCATTTCCAATAAAGTTATGAAATGCCTGTATAAGTACACATTAGTTTACAAATGCCAAGTAGAATTTATTCGCCGTGACAGTTATGCGCATGTGGCTCTTCAAAAAATATACATATAATGGGCAAGTAAATGTTCTTAATGGCGCATTTTCAATCGTAATTTTCATTTTTGACGAAAAAATTTTCCATTGGTGTGTACCATTTATAATAAAAGAATTTTGTCTAGGTCTAATTGTTATTATTAATTAATTTAATTGTATTTAAGACTTTATAATTTTGAGAGACATATTTAGTTGTGTCTTTATTGTAGGTGCAAGAGTCGGAGAGATGAGGATGTTCTACAATGATTTGAGTAGAGAAAGAATTAAATACTTTAATTACTTATCCAAAATTTAATTTTTAATCGATATTATTTGAGCCGCCATAACCCATAACATTATTTTTTTATTTGCCAATTAAAAATTTCAAAATTCAAATTTGAAGTTGTGAAACGGGCCCCTGGTCATGAATATAACGAGTCAGCTTTTGAAACTTTTTACATGGTCGGCAATTGGTAATCGAAAAGAGGGGGCAGATTTTCAATTTAACAATAATTACAAAACTTCTTTCATTGCAAAACCTAAAATTCAATAACAGAATTTTGTGTACATTTCATAAAAATTTAACTATTTGCAGTTGGTTTGGCCCACCAATCATCAAGACTGAAAGCTTAAACTTAATTACAACGCTTCGCTCCACTTGCCCGCAGGGCACTAAGTGCGTGACTTAGTGACTTCGCACACGGTATCATGTGACCAAAGAGTCCTTGTATTTTGATCAGTGTCCAACATTTTCAATCGCGACTCGCGAAAATACTCATTGATTCAAAATTCCACTCACTCGCACTCACTTTGTGAGTATTGTGCGTGGGTCGCGAGTGAACTTTGAAAATTTTGGCGAGTGAGTGAGTGCTAAAATTTTTAGCAAGTCAAAAAAATTTTTAGCCTAAAAATTTTTTTGACTTGATTGTGTCAAAAAAAAGTTAATTTGTTTATATAGCCGAGAGTACACTCACTCAATCAAAGTTTGCGCGTGAGTTGCGAGTTGAAAGTATTTTTTTGACCCCCAAGTGAGTGGCGAGTGAATCAAAATATTTTTGAGTGAGTGGCGAGGCGAGTGAGTTAACTCACTAAATGTTGGAGACTAATTTTAATCTCGAATCGTTTGTGTATTTTTAGAAAAAGGAACTTGATGATGGTGGACAGCGTGGGAGGGGGGGGGAATAATTAGAGGGGAATTTGATGTACATCCTGACTAACCCGGTAAATTAATTTAACCTTTTCGCTATTACATTAAATTAATTGAATTAAATTTGCTGGCCCAGTAAACAAAATGTTGGAACCAGCTAAATGAGTGTTGGTTAGAGTAATTGAAGGCCAGCATTTAACAAGACAACAAAAAAGTCGCCTGCCTAAACTCGACCTTTTTCCCAGGCGGTTTCCTATCAGGACCGCATCTTTTACTGTACTTGGGTCGCAAGCTGCCCTTCCTCCAATATTTATATTTTATATGGGAATTTTCGCCTGGAAGCCTGGACGTCGGCATAAAACAACACACCCGTAGAAGTTGCGAATATCAGAGTAAAAAATGATGCAGTTTTCTATATTTTTGCAACCCATTGAACTGAAAAAAGTATTTCTTGACGATGAAGATGAACGATCTACACTAACAATGGACACTCGTGAGGGATTATTATTTCAAACTAGTACACGACGAAATGATGAACTTCTAAATTTTGAAATTAAATATTTATTTTCAAAATTTAGAAATTTAGAAACTAGTTTTAAATAATCCCCATCTTGTTTATGGATCATGAACCGATGAAGCCAGATCCACTTTATGTACAACATTAAGAGATTTTACATGTAAAATTGGGAACTTTGATTGGCTGCCCTGGGTCATAGGTCAACCTGTGACACCTATCATTCCAGTTCTCTGGACAGTTTTTGAAGGGGAACAAGGTGGCTATAACGGATTTTCGATTCGTTCTGGCCATGTCACGAGTGTCCATTGTAAAATATTACTTATAAACAATTTCATTTTTAACTATCTCCGAATATTGGAGACGAAAATTGCTTGAAGAATTCATAAATGGCGTTCAAGTCTTACAATTTATTTGGCAAATAATATTTGCTCTTCCGATTTTATTCGTTGAGCCAACAGAATCATTATCTTTGATGCAGGTTTACACTTGGAATTAAATGAGTAATATCAAATTAATCCCCATGCTTTTCCATGGATGACACACTCTCATCCTTTTTGATAAATTGTGGAACAGCTCAAAGTGTTTCAGATAAGAGTCCTCATGGACAAACGTAAATGTCAAAACTTCATGTAATCTACAAGCACCAACACTCAATTCTAAAGCTAAAGCTACCTTTTATTTGCATACATTAATGCCAATTAATTTCTGTTCCAATAAAGTTTTAAAATTAATTTTAATTAACCCGACACATTATTTAGTGCCGAAACATGACTCAGACATTCGTTTCTGTTCTTCAGTCTTTATTGGAAGTCCCACGTTCAGAAAATGTACCCACTAGCTATGACGAGGTCGACTTTCTAGGGGTCAACAATGATATTTACGCAACAACGGTAGTTAAATTAGCTATTAACCTTTTTGACCTTTGAATTTATATTTTGTTTGAAATGTAGCCAGAACTAATCCGAAAACGGGGATACCCTTCAGAGGAGCACACAGTGACCACGGAGGATGGGTACATTTTAAGTCTGCATCGAATTCCGGGTGGGAATCCAGACAAAACAAAACCTGGCGCCAAAAAGAAAGTCGTAGTTCTTCAGCAAGGCATTCTTTCGTCCTCCGCAGTTTGGGTCATGGGTTCACCCAATGTAGCACTCGGTATGTCAATTTAATTGTGACGGTCAAAAAAGGAACTCAAATTAAATGCAGGCTTTAGACTTGCTGACGAGGGATACGACGTATGGCTATTGAATAGCCGCGGAACGACCTACAGTCAAGATCATGTGACCCTTGACCGGGAATCAAAAGAATATTGGAATTTCTCTTTCCATGAAATGGCCCAGTATGACCTCCCTGCTAATATTGACTATGTTCTAAAAACAACGGGACAATCCGATTTAATTTATATTGGACACAGTCAGGGGACTACCATGTAAAAAAATTAAATTTTGCGCCACAATCGGAGATACAATTTTAGTTTAATTTTAGATTTTTTGCTGGAATGAGTCTTCATCCGGAATACAATTCAAAAATTCGTCTCATGTGCGCCCTTGCCCCAGTAGCGTTTTTGGGGCATATTACAAGTCCAATTGGGAAGTTGGCGCCATTTATAAATCAATTTGATTGGCTCTCAAGCTACTTGGGGATCAATAATTTATTGCCTAATGGCTCCCTCATGGAGTTATTTGGCGCCACTTGTTGCCATAAATTGAGTCCAATTCAAGGAATTTTACCCAAAGTCATGGCCCTTCTAGGAGGGGACGGAAGTGAACTTTTGGATAAGGTCAGTTGCAATAAGGTCAATTCAGGTCAATTATTTATTGTTTGTACAACAGAAATTAATACCCGTCATCATGGGTCACGTGCCAGCCGGGATTAGTACCAAGAATTTGGTTCATTTTGGGCAAGGGGTCAACTCTGGAGAATTTAGGCAGTATAATCATGGCAAGGAAATGAACGAAAAAATTTATGGACGACCTTCTCCTCCCAAGTATGACCTGACAAAGGTCACCGCTCCAGTGGCTTTATATTATGGAGACAATGACTGGCTGTCTACACCACTTGTGAGATTATTTTGAATATTATTTAATTACAATTTAACTAGCATTTTAATGTGGGATAGGATGTGGAGAAATTGGCGGGTATTTTACCGAATGTAGTGACCAAGTACCGGGTACCCAATGATAAATTTAATCACATGGACTTTCTTTGGGCTAGTAATACCCCCTACCTTCTCTATGAGAAAATGAGTCAAGACATGGAACGTGAAGCAGACAGCGACGGGTCAGCTGGTGACCCACAAAAATAATTGGCTTAATTAAACATATTCGGTCTTTATCGTCTAAATGAATTAAAAATTGACCGAAATTTAGTTTGGGAAAATATTTTGAACATTTACCAAGAGTAAATTATTTTAATTGCAGTGCCATATGTTTTATTTAGCTACATTACTTAATTAACAATTATTTCATTTATCCCCGAAAAGTAATGAGAAGTCCGGAGACTTGGGAAATGACATAAGAAACAAAATTTGGGGTAGAAGTCCGTTGAAGCATATGAAAGCTCCCTACTTTGATCCCTACATTCGCTACCGACCTTATCTTTTTTTGAACATAACCCCGATTCTCTTTAAACCGAATCCCGCCTGCCAAAAACATGAGCTGATTTTTTACTTGTGAAATTTTCAGAGGCACCTTGAAGGCCTTGTCATAGACCACAATGAACATGAGCGCCAAGTACAACCCAGTGGCCCCAAAATTGGAGGCCAGGATAGGATGCTGCTTGTGAAGGCGGATGCCAAAGAAGAGAAGAGTCGTCGAATTGATGATGAGTTGTTCCTTGTGAGTGAAGATGGCGTAGGCGTAGACTGTATTGAATAGCTTGAGGGTCAATTCCATTTCTCTCAATTCTTGACATTGTCTGTATATCCCTGTCAATGACGTACCACTTGACCTGTTTTTAATAAAATTGGTAATTAACACATATGATACTTTTGGCGCGCAATTTCTTACTTGAGGCGCGCAATCCGCTGGTCCAGATCATGGTTATAATTTTCGATGAAAGCGAGGACAGTGTAGAGAAGATAGAAGACGATGCTCATGGCGTAGAATATTATCCAAGTCTCGTACAAGACAAGACAGCCCAAAATTACGGTCGTTTGGTAAGCCAATGGCAGAGCAGAATAAAGATACTGGAGAGAAAATGGGTCATACAAATACGTCAGCGGGATTATCGGCGTGACCCCAACAAACACGGAGTATGGTAGATTCACAATGAACCATTCTTGCATCGAATAGTCTCCCCTCTTTCGTTTTTTACTTGCTAGAGACAAATAAAATTCAAAATTGTGCATAAATATTACAAATGGCGGGAATTGTAATGTACCTTCATTGTGGATTTCAAGTCGATTGAAAATGGCTTCGTTGACATCCGGTCCCTGAATGAAGAGGAGGAGAGCGCAAACAGATATAATTGAGTAGTAGAAAGCGCAGGGCATGTGAATAGCCAAATGATGGAATTTTACATAGCCCTTAAACACAATGGCCTGCACTAGGCGGAGGTCAGTCCAGATATTGAATGCCATAAAATTTACCAGCCACCCATAGAAAATCCAACGACGCGTCCCTTTTTGAATGAGTTTAATTTTCCCAGTAGAGACATTAAACTTGGCGGGGTATACTCCTATTTTTGATAGCCAATTAAATGTCCAGTAGATGGCAGTCAAATCAACTCGTCGAATCATGTTGACATGGCGAAAGTTAAATAAAGCGCTTACAGAGTGGGGAGATAACTACAGTTGGGAATGAGTTATTCAAATGAAATCGTCCTGTTGTTGAGAAGATGGTAAAATGGCCAAGAAATGATCGAAGGGAGCATAAAATTAATTACAATTGCCTTCCATTTCTCTAACCCCGCCCACAGTTCCTCCATTCTTTTGTTCTTTCGAATATTTGAAATGGACCGTTACATTTTGACGGTCAAAATAAAAGTCCTAATTCATGTCATTATTTCCCATCTAAGACCGTCAACTTGGAATTATAAAAATAACCAACCTTAACTTATACATTAAAGTTAACGTTCTTTGTGGCGACTTAATTACAGTAAAGTTTTGGGTATATTTGAATCCCTATATTTGGTTACCTTTCTTTTTTTGTAAACAAA
Source organism: Arrhopalites spinosus (assembly GCA_034700945.1). Classification (NCBI taxonomy): domain Eukaryota; kingdom Metazoa; phylum Arthropoda; class Collembola; order Symphypleona; family Arrhopalitidae; genus Arrhopalites; species Arrhopalites spinosus. The sequence continues at coordinate 13,593 of JAQIVZ010001750.1, forward strand.
AATAGTTTATAGTCTCCAGTTTTTTTACTGGTCTAGCCTATCATTACCGTTCATAATAAAGTAAAATGATAATATTTAATTCAGAAAGGGGTATTATTATAATGGCGGTAAAAATAATGAAAGTGGAGGTAAATTTTTTGGAGGTAAAAATAATGACTTTGGTGTTAAAAATAATTAAAGTAGAGTTAATATGATGACTTTGGCGGTAAAAATATTTAAAGTGGAGGTAAAAATAATTAACGTGGAGGTAAAAATAATGAAAGTGGCGGTAAATTTTTGAGAACCTTGGTGGTGAAATTAATGAGGTGGAGGTAAAAATAATGACTTTAACGGCAAAATTAATCTCAAAAATTTCCTAGTGCACGAAATCACATGTTTCATTGACCAAAAGAAATTTTTGACGTCAAAGAAAATGGGCACTCGTGGCCCGTTGACGTGTATGTCACGTCAGCCGTTACCAATAGAAACGGCCACAGATTTGAACTCAGGACCCTTTAATTAGTCTAAACGACCCTCATTTACCTGGTCTCAACATTTTCTTTACTGGACCAACAAATTTAATTCAATTTATTTATTGTAATAGCGAAAATGTTAAAAGCCTTTTCATTATTTTTACCTCCAAGTTAATCATTTTTACTGCCAAAGTCACTATTTTTGCCTCAAAAAAATACTAGCGCCATTTTTATTATTTTTTACGGGAATCGCCTAATTTTAACCGCCATTCTATGATTTTTGCCGCCACTTTATTATTTTTACCTCCAATCTATTATTTTTACCGCCAAAGGCCTTAAATTTACCTCCACTTTCATTAAAATTACCGCCGCCGAAATTAGCGTCCATTCAGAAATGGTTCAAAATATTTTCATAGTTAAAATAAACAATTTATTTTTCCATTTTTGAGAATAAATAAAATTATAAATTGGTGCTACATCTGTACCGATTTGAATAAGTGACAACCTAACCAAGGAAAACTATTGAAACAATAAATAATGACACAAATGACAACCTTTGAATTTATGCACAATTAATTCCAAGTTGAATTTAATTGAATGACCGTTGAGTTATAATGTTTTGTAATTTAAATCTGTTGAATAAAAATAAATTCTGTATCAACTCCCCAAGGAGTCAATGTGTCCCATGTACTGGGTGCATGTCCACTTGCATTTAAAATATTCCTGGCCATCTCAATCTACACAAGCCTCAAAAAATAAATTTAAAAATTGATTCGTTATCTCCCCAATTTCTTCACGGTTCAAGGTCTACCAGATAAAAACTTGCACCCAAACTGAATCTCCGTCTTTAATTTATTTCCACAAATTCCCAGACTTGCACGCCGACTATAATTTTATTTTAAACCTCCCCCACAAACATTTTATTTGAAATGGATCCCGTCCAGTCAAAGGTAGTGCCAAAAAAATCAAAATGGAGGGACTTTAAACTTTTTTTTGATTTTCAGAATTATTACAAATCCCGCCTCCAAGCTTTGAAAGAATGGAAAGAAAATGGGGAGAATCCTTACCCGCACAAATTCCATGTTGACATTTCCATCCGCCAATTTATTTCTACTTACGCTTCCCTCCCTCCCGGTCAATTAGTTCAAGACCAAACTTTGGCCATTGCGGGTACTTTTAATTGTAAAAAAAACTAATTGTGGGCCAATTTTAAAATTAATTAATTTCAGGTCGGATTCACTCCATCAGAGAATCTCCTGACAAGTTCAAATTATTTGAGTTGAGAGGAGAGGGCTGTCAACTCCAAATCATGGCTGATGCAAAATATTTTCAAGATCAAACAAGTTTTCAAAGTCAATTTAATCGAGTTTGTCTGGGGGACATTGTTGGGGTCACAGGTCATCCTGCCATGTCCGAAAAGGTTGACAAATTTTAAATAACTAATTAAAAACATTAATTTTATTTTAATCAATTTTGCAGGGCCAAGTTTCAATTGTGCCCAAACAACTTCAAATTTTGACGCCTTGCCTCCACAACCTTCCGCAATTAAATTCAGCGTTGACTGACAACGAAAGATTTCGCAAGCGCTACTTGGACTTGCTGGTGAATGGGAAGACCCGCCAAAAATTTGAAACTAGGGCTCAAATAATTTGTAATACCTAACTATGAAAATTAATTTAATTAACTTTGAATTAATTTAAATTTAATTGTAGCCTACACTAGAAAGTTTTTGAACAGCATGGGATTTCTGGAAGTGGAAACGCCAATGATGAACATGATACCAGGGGGAGCCACTGCCAAGCCATTTAAGACGCATCACAATGAACTCGCTGTTGACCTTTACATGCGCCTTGCTCCTGAATTGTATCTCAAGGTCAGGTCAAATTATTTAACTGTAAAAAAACATTTGTCGAATCTGTTTTGATGAAATTTCAGATGTTGGTTGTCGGTGGATTTGATCGAGTTTATGAAGTTGGTCGACAATTTCGAAACGAAGCCATCGATTCGAAGCACAATCCAGAATTCACCATGTGTGAATTTTACATGGCGTACGCTGACTACAATGACTTAATGGAAATTACACAAGTCCTAATTTCTGGAATGGTCCAATCCATTCATTCAACCCGTAAAATTACAATGCAATCAGAAGATGGCGCTGAAGTCGAACTTGATTTTACTCCGCCGTTTCGACAGATTAAATTGATTCCCGAATTGGAAAAACAGCTTGGAGTTTCTCTGGGTACCTTCTGAATTCAATTTTCGAATTAGATTTATTTTAATTATAACTAAACTTTAGGACCCTACGAGAATTTGGGATCTGCAGAATCGACGAAACAATTAATTGACTTGTGTCACGAACACGGGGTCGAATGTCCCCAACCCATAACTGGGGCGAGATTACTGGATCGACTTGTGACCCATTTTTTGGCCAAGTCCTGTCTGTCACCCACATTCATAATTGACTACCCCCAAATTATGAGCCCTCTAGCCAAATGCCACCGAGTTGACAAAGGACTCACTGAACGGTTCCAGTTGTTTGTTAATGGACTTGAAGTAGGAAACCAAATTAAACTTGATTTAATGGTTTCCTTAATGGTCCCTTGATTTAACTTAGATTTGCAACGCCTACACTGAATTGAATGACCCCGTCGTTCAGCGTCAACGTTATGAGCAACAAGCCAAGGTCAGTTTATTTAAATATAAATTCTCGCTCCAATTTAAATTGTTACGTGTTTCACAAAGGACAAAGCGGCGGGAGATGAAGAAGCGCAAATGATGGACGAAAACTTTTGTACGGCGCTGGAATACGGATTGGCCCCAACTGGAGGGTGGGGCATGGGAATAGATCGCCTGACCATGCTCCTCACCAACTCCCTCCAAATAAAGGTACCAAAATATAAAAATTATGACCACGAGCCTTTTTTAAAAATCCCGCTTTTGTAGGAGGTTCTACTCTTTCCCGCCATGAGGCCAGAACGACTAACTTCTACCAGTTCAATATAAAATGGAATTCATTGTGGGTCTTTTATTTGAAAATAAAATCATTTTTCAATCATGGGGCACATTCCATTGGGGGTACATATAGTTCATAATTTGGTGGGTAATTTGTCATGGGTGGCAGTGGGTCAGCGCGGGTTGACTTGGTGTCCCAAATGGGGAGCTCAAGACAGTAGTCAAAATGGTCGTCGACATAGCGCGTGGCGTGTTGTAATTCTTCCCTGAATTGTGGGGTCCAATTGATCATTGTGTTGAGCACCGTTGAATACGTTTTGTTGGCCATTTCCACTGGTGCCAGCACAGTCGGGTCCTCGTAGTTTGTCCTGCATTTTTTTAAAAATTAAATTGCCGCCAAATATAAAATTAATTAAATTAGCTCACATGTCCATCTCCTCAATCCCAAACTTTTGTAACAATTTGTCTAGTGGATATTGGCTCACGCAGGCGCCAAGTTTGTCCATTCGAGGATAGTACATCAAATATGTGCGGCACATCTCACTCTCTGCGCCACCGCCTCCTATCGTGACTGCAGGTGGGTTTTTATAGGTGTTGTCGTAGGTGCATTCTATTCAATAATTGGCGCCATTTATTTTAAGTTAATTAACGTATGAAATTATTTTGAATTTACCAACAGTAATTTGATCGCCAGGTAAAACATGGACAGTGTCCTTGAGACCACGTGTTTGCTGCCAATTGTTGTCGAAATTGTCGTCGTGGGAAATCCAGGGGAGTTCAATGACCGTCCCATCCATTTGCGGTCGAAAATGACGCACTTTCATTTGAACCCCTGGCGCAAAATTGATTAGTAAAGTTCAGTGTTAAAACTCATTGACGCATACCTGCGTTGTGGGTGTGCATCATGGCATTGAAAACATGGATGCCCCCTGGTGGCAAATACATGCCGGTACAGTTGAAACTACAGTGACCAGCAATGACATATTTTGGAGTGTTTGGGGGTACCACGACGCTGGTATCTGTGGAGTCCCCCGTAAATAAAAGTCCAGATTCTTGTTCCCTAATTTGAGTTTAAATTAAGCGCTTTTTGTGGAGTGTAAAAGGTTAACCCTTAACCATTAAGGAATACCTCAACATTGGGGTGGTGAACATTTGAATTCCTGTTTCGACTGTGATGTCAGGCGCCATTTGGGGGTTGTGATAATGAACTTGAAAAATAAAATATTCTTCCAGCCCATCGCCGTTTAGACCCGTTCCAACAATTTGGGGTAGAAAAAGGGGCTGGAATTTAAGTGCAATTATTAAGTGGGTTTAATGTTTAAATGGGCGAATCGTACCTCTCCTCCTTTGGCCCAAAAGTAAATTGTTTCTGGGCAGTACAGGAAAACGCTTTGGATTAAATCTGGGTCGGCAGTACGGAGGAAACAAGTGCCCCCTGGATGACCCACAAAACGTTCCAAAGCTTCTCGCGCGGGACTGCCAGGTTTTGTGATGCATCGATTGATATTCACGTGATGAATGTGCTTTCGAGCTTCAGGGGTGTCCATCATCATTTTGTACTGGAAAATATGTTTTATTTAAAAATTGCCGCCAATTTTAAATGTTAAATTGGATACCCCAATTATGTGTTGCTTTGCCGTGGAATTTTTTGTCTTGTGAATGGTGCACCATTCTGTTGTGTCAGTCCCGCCAGTTAGGGTCGTTGTTCGTGTGAATTCCCAGATGTCGTATCTAATTACAAATTCAAAAGTTGGCACTCAATTTTTTTGTACATAAAATTAAATTAGAGGGTACTCAGAAGTGTCATCTGGTGGCCCGGAATGGGGGTCCAAAATGAGGACGGGGGTCATTGACCACTCCTGCAGAATTTTGGGTTCTCCAATGGACCAAATGAAATGGGTTGTGTCGTCCTACATTTTAATTCAACATTTACATTGGCGCCTAAAATGACTTTTAGAAAATGTTTACTGTAAAGGGCAAGTCTTGGTGGTCACACGTGTCAAAAGAGCGCTGAAATTTGAGAGTGGTATGGGTTTCATTGGCATTGGCTTCATAAAGAACCCAATCTGATTGATCATCAATTATTGGCTCTTCCGTTCCATTACCAAAACGATCCTACAAAACATTTAACTACAATTAAAATTTAACTTTCACAATTAAAATAAGCCAAGTCGTCACAGTAAAATATGGTGTTCCATCTTTTGCAATGCCTCCAACAATGACGTCAGCCCTTTGAGTTTTTTTGTCGACAATACCAAAACCAATTGAATCGCGGGACAGAGCGGTCAGAGTGAAGGTCACCCTTTTACTGGGAAACTCTACAGTCCATCTGACGGACAAAATTGTATCGAGAATTTGATACCGTTCAAGAATCTCCGCCTTTTGGTGACAGGCCCCAAAGCCAAGAAAGGAAATGAAGAAAATTAAATGAATTTTCATAATTTCGAAAACTTAATCGATTTTTTATGAGTAATTCTGAATGATTAAAATTTGAATTGCTTGATGGAGTACAAAATGTCCCCAAATGCAGACAATTTTATCTCTCAGGGACACGTGAAATCGTTTCAAGTGTCGAGTGTTGCCAACAAAAATAAATTGTGTGTGACCTTTGCAAGGGGAGCAATCTCGTTTAAATTAATTTGAAATTGCTTTGTCTGGCTTTTTTAAATACAAATAATTATAGTAATACTGCAATTCGCGTGGAATTTAACTGGCCAGAATTTGATGTTAGTCTAATTTAAGTGAACATATGCTTTCTGTCATTAATTGTCGGTGATTAATTTAAACATAAAGTCTAAACTGTGCAAAAATTAATTGCTAAAAAATGGTTTATTAAAGATATATTTGCACTTTTTTAAAATAAAACAAAAAACATAAAAATGAAGCCCAAGATTCAAAGAACAAAAAGGAAATTGTGATGAGAATAAATTTAGCAAAATGTTTAGCAATAGCCAGAGTACATGGTGTTGATTTTTTTGGCATCGGATGGGGAAATTCCATTGCGTTGGCCCAAAGTGTTGATGTTCACACTCTGCGTCGGAGTTATTGTCGCCACATTCGTATTTATTGCAAACGCATCTACCAATCAAACCATTGGGTCAGTCAAACCAATTACACAAATTAATTTACATTATTTTAATTGAATTTACAGGCTGAGTAGTGCATGATGGAGCCGTAGTCATACGGTATGCCAAACGAACTCACAAACGTCGCGTTCCATTTATTAAAATTTGTTGATTGACCTACAAATTATCCCGCCAAAATCATTCCCATTTAAATCTTTTCAACTTTTCGATTTATTTTTTTTAAATTACCGCTTTGAATGTTGGACCAGTTGATGGTGACGTAAGTGTCCCGGTCCGTCCTACTTTGCTCGTGGTAGACCCCAATGGCATGCTAATTCAATTTTGAAATTAAATTGATTACAAATCAAAATGTGTTTAATTAATTGTGATTTGAATGGGAATGAAGGCCTACAATTAATTCATGAGCGATGATGCCGGCGAAGACACAACCGGGATTTCCTGGCTGAATGTTGACGTTGTTGAACTTGCCCGAATTCATGCCGACGTCCGAGAAGCAGCCAGAATTGGGAGCACCACGTCGAATGTAGACGTAGTTGACGACGTTATTATTGGCTCGGGGAATGAATTTAATGCACGTGGCACTTTGAATCATGGACATCGCCTGCATTATCACCGGCACCTCAGTTGACGCTTCAAGAAAAAATGGCGGCAAGTTTAAAATCAATTTAACTTCAATTAAGTGGGAGTCTTACTGAAGGTGGTGTCAATGGTGTAAGGGATGACCCCTTTAGGCCACCTGAAGGCTGTGTTAGAGAGTCCTTGTCTGGTCAATTGGTCATTAGAAAGGACCATGTCCCCCTCAAAGTAGGGCCCTCTCTCGTCAATATTGTCCCTCCTTCCACTCATCAGTTTTGCTGCATGAGAGCATTAAATTCAATTAAAATTTGATTGGCTAATAAATTTTGAAGAAATTTTTTCTTACAATTTTCATACGCCAAGTCAACTTTGAGATGAGAGACCGGTTCTGAAAATTCGGGGTCATTGATCCCTGAAAAATTGGCGACGTTTATTTTAGCCTCCAAGGGAGTTAAAGGGATGGACCACCCAGTGGAGAAAATGATGAGGAACGTTATCAGAGAGGGGAGAATAGTTGTGGCCATTTTAATTGTAATTCAGTGACAAAAGGAAAATTATTTCAGAGAATTAATTTAATTGACGTTAAACTGTTCAAAAGATTGAAATCCTGGCTTTTTATAGGAGTGAAAAACTGGGCGGGGATGATGGAGAGAGGGATGGCAGATGTGATGGAATAATTCCATTGAAATTGCGTAACCGGGAAAAAGTTTTTTGTTGTAGAGATTGAGCAATTTGCTCCACTTCAATTTCCGCGTGGTTTTTCAATTGTGGTCGCATCAATCAATTCCCCCGATGGTTCCCTCCATTCCTCATCTTTTTCCACATGTTCCACAAACTCCAATTGGATATAAGTCTTGGGGTTCAGCCACAAAAATTAAATTTTGTTTAATGTGGATAAATCCTTGTCAAAAGTTGAGCTGGCAAAAAGGAAAAATGATGGTTTTGAAATTTTTCAAATCAAGTCACTGGAGTAGCCAGGATCCACTTTGGTCACCTCCGTGACCTCACTGAACTTGTCCCTTTTTCTCGGACATTTGTCTGCTGATTTCAACCGAATTTGGTTTAGACTGATCCTATTGAAGTTTCTAGGTCAAACCAGTCGCTATTTCTTTCATTTTCCATTGCCATCATGCATTGACCAAAGAGGGCCACAAGTGAAATGTATGAACTTCAATTTCCTGAGGTCACAAGCTGGTGCCAGCTCTGCCAGCTCAACTTTTGACAAGGATTTATCCACATTAAACAAAATTTAATTTTTGTGGCTGAACCCCAAGACTTATATCCAATTTATTTCATAATGTTCTCCAGAATGGCACAATCAATTTTCGTGGCAGTTGTGAATGGCACGCTCTGCTAATGCAATGAAAACTGCTAAGACCATTCCAAAAAGAAGAATGACATAGGAGGTCACGAGATCTTGACCCCTGAGTGGGCGGAGAAAATGAAGATGAGAATTGTCGCATTGGATGGTTGTCAATTGAATGTATCGCCTTCCTATCCTGAACATGACCCCCGTCTCCTTCATGAGGACAATCCTGTACCCACAAGTATTTTATTATGAGCTCCATGTTAAATAGACGTGTGGCCATTTTGTAGAAATTTCAAATTACTTGAGATTGAAGAATTGTCGAAGGGGAGATCCTCGCTTGACAAACATGGAGCTCATGACAGGCCCAGCCGGAAACGGGACGACCGATAGATGGGAGCAAACAAAAGTGGGGGAGCATCCCATGGTGGCCATTAATTGGTAAAATGAGTCTGACATGGTCACAATCCCCATTTTCTCCTTTATCAGTCTCTCCAAATTCTTCTCCACGTCCACATTTCGCTTCTTTCCCCCGCGCAATTTTTTGAGCCCTCCCTGCGCTTCCAGTTTCTGTAATGGGGAAAATGTTCAATTAACTATAACGTAATTTTACGGTCATTAAATGTCAAGTCATACGCTGACAATGTCCGTTGAAGTGGGAACGTGGCTGTCACTCAAAATATCAAAATTATTGGATAACAAATCCTCAAAAGACTTCACTGGGACGACATCTATCGACAAGGTTGAGACTATTGACGCCGTGTAAGCAATGTACAGGAGTAAACTTGTAAAAGTTCCCACCAGAAAAATTATTCTCACTGTCCCTGACGTCGGTGGATGGCGCCAACCTTCAAAATAAAATAATTTTATTTTTTCAAACAGTTGAAGCATGTGCTCACCTTGTTGGCAGATGGTGCTGATAGCCCAGAGCAAAACATTTTGAGAAAATTGGGAATCTGGCAATCGGGGTGTGTGACGGTCAGCCAATTGGAGAATGGAGACAGATGTCAACACTATCAAAATAATTAGGAGCCACATGACAATTAAAGTAGCCCACACGGAAGGAGCGAAACTTTGAAATAAAATGTCGCGGACAGAACTGGCGGGGGGTTGTTTGAAAAAGACGAGGATGCTGTAGAAAATCAAATTTCAAAATTTTGACTCTATGAATAATTTTTAAAATTTTAAAATAATTTTGAAAGGTGAACTCATTGTGAAAAGTTGGATGAAGGAAAGTGAGGCCATCTTTGCCAGCGAGTCGGTACTCCAAAAATTCCATTGCGCCGACGGCAATGTCCGCCTTCTGGGCGTTGATTGGAATGGCCATGCCCACAAGAGTTCCATTTGGTCCGGGTCGTAAATATTGACTCGGCGCCATGACCACCTCCCTGTGTCATCCCCATTAAGTTAGTCATAATTAATTTGACTAATTGTAAATTAACTTTTAGTCACGTGAAGTTGAGGGCGTCACGAAGGTACCAGAATTGTTCTACGGCAAAGCCGCTCTCAAACTGAATGAAATCATCCGGCAGGGGGTCTTTATATTTCGTTTCCAGCGGGTACTGTGTGTCATTCTAAATTCAATCGGGGTTAAATTTAACCACCATTAAGGCACCAACTATATTTGATGATTTTACTAGTAACTCACCACACTAACGGCGACAATTGGAGCCTTGTGAAAGTTGACTCGTTTCTTGATTTTTTGGGAAATGTCCAAAAATGAAATGGACTCAGAATTTGTCTATTCAAAAAATGTAATTTTATAAATTTTGCCAAATGCCAAATTGCTAATTAACTTTACCCTTCCCAGAAATTGTTGAATTTGGCTAAAAGTTTGTGCATGTAAAATGAAAAGCATAAAATTTCCATTTGGCTTGAGAGTCCATTGAACTCTCTTCGAGTGGTTGGCAGTTTCTGTACATTCCAATGAATCCAGTCCAACCTGAATCTTTGGGGCCATTTTAGGCAACACTAGTGAAAAAATTAGTATTAGTTGACTTGTTTTTATGAGTATCTGTTAATAATTTTGGATAAAGAGTAAAAGTAGTACCAAGTTTAAATTTTGGCTCCTCTTCAACACCACAAAAAAGGGCGTCAAAATGTCCCAAGGAATCCAGGTCAATCCATTGGACTTGATTAAGGTCATTGACTTGGATGACATCACTGTTGTACTCCATAAGGGCTCCAAGTGTCTTGACCAGACTGAGAATGGAAATGTGGAGGACTAAAATCATTTTAAAAATTGAATTTAATGAAAAGTGACTCCCTCTCCCTTGCATTTCTAGAAGAAACAAAGAATACTATGATCTATATAGATATTAAAATCGCGACATGTCGGCTGAATCAAGTCTAATTCGGACCAAGTTTTCTTGTCGAATTTTAGTCCATCAGCCTCCGAAATCGGGTCGGAATCGGGTCGGAATGTTAGTTGGGATGTGGATAATTTTTTTGAAATGTTGACTCAACATTCACATTGACATTGTCATAAATAATTCTCATTCCGTATTCCCTCCGTTTCGCCAAATATTCTCAAGGGAAAGAAACATGTACAAGCCCAAGTCACCCCCGTTGGGCGTGGGAAAGTGAGGATGGGGGACAAAAGAGACAAAGATGGGAATTTAATTGGCTCATTGTGAAAACTCTCAAAATGTGTAAACATTCCATTTATTTGTGGTTATGGACATGATAACAAAGATTACATCTCATGATAAAAGAATGGGGGAGATGGATACAAATAAAATGAATTTTTTGTTCTCTTTTCCACAAAAATGTTTCTCAACTTGTTAGTATACAAAATAAACAAAACATGTACAATTTGTTTTGAACGCCATTCAACGCTCCAAAAATTTTGCATGTAGAAAGAGAAAATCATTTTTTAATTATATTTTTCATTTATTCATGCTAATTGCTAATCTCAAAAGGATATTCTTCAATTCAATATTTTATCTTTCCTGTCCGTAGGCTGTACCTAAAAAATATTTTGAAAGTTTCCAAATCCAAAAAGGCAGGAGTTTAAATGATCGTCTTTCTAATTATTTCCATTTGACTAACCTTAATTGTATATTTTGTTATCTCCTACACCTTTTTCCAATTAACAGCGGAAGCCGCCTTTGGTGTATTTGAAGTTGAATGAAAGATTGTCCACCATTTTGTCGTGCTTGGAGTTTTATCTAATCACAGAAAAAAAGTTGGGAGACATTCCACTTGATTGCAAATTTTACTATTTCTGTTTTATTTTGACACGGCATTTTATTTATGTGTCACAAAAAAGAGAGATTAATAATCTCAGATTATGGGAAATCTTATCACAAAAGTTTGACTCATCAGAATCCCCAGTTTACAAATCCCAATCTCTGACTCTGCCATTTATTTTTACCAATGACAAGCGTTGGAGTGGCACGAGTCAAGAGCAATTATTTGCAAATTTGCAATGTTTTAATTTAACTCCACACTAACGTGAGTTCGTTGTTTAGTCATACATCCACAAGCACAATTCCTCTTTAAAAATAATTTATCTAATAATCGCAATATTTAAATTTTTATTTAGAAATCTAATTTGCAATTTGCCCACTGCAAAACAAAATTTAATGGGGTGTCACTCGTCTAAATTTGAGGTCACGAAAGCTGGCGACCCCATAAGAGAGACTGTGAGTAAAAAGAAAGGGAGTCACGGATGGTCAGCGGGGACGATCAGTCACTTGAAAAGTGACTCCATTGTTGACATTACCAATTCTCCTTCCCAAGACTCAAATGAGAATTCCAGCCAAGATTAATTTTTGCAATCTTTAATTTAAGCACAAATATTTTATAACATTTTACTGTTGTTGACGTAAATTTTCCATTTTGTACCAATTTGGAAATATTTTTGAATATTTAAATAATTTATATAATTAAATGATCCCAATTTAATTTCATTTTCGTTTGCATGATTTCTTCATTAACCTTTTCGGTGCCAATTGCCATTATTTTTGCGACTGATGTTAGTGATGTTATGGTAACATTGTTACCATAGAAATTAACAAGCTTCTCCCTAAATAAGCACCATAAATCATGTCAAAATTATCACTTGCCCTTGCAAGGGCCTTGTGTTTACGTTATGGGGCTTATTTGAATTTAAATGTGCCGCCATTTTCATATCACTAATTTAATTTAAAAAGTGGACCAATGAGAGAGACGGAAAGTAGGGGACTAAAACAAGAGACGATTGTGGATTACGAAACATTTAAAAAACGAATTGATAAAATTGACAAAATTCGATCGACCATTCAGCCAAAGCCCAACATTTTCCTTGTCTTTGCTGGCAGCAATACCACAGAAGAAAGAAGCTGGTCCATTTATTTAACACTATCCAATTACCTTTAATTTAATTTTAATGTTGATTAAATGATAGGTGTGAATATTGTAACTTTGTATCGGATTACATTCACCAAGAAATAATTCAGAAATTGAAACCGACGGGCTATCTCCTTTGGGTGTCGGTGGGCCAACAGGAAGAATTTAAAAAGAAGGACTCGCCATTTCGCAAAGATCCACAACTCCGAATCACGACAGTGCCCATCGTCCTCGTTTGGGGGATGGGCAAGAAATTGGTGGGAAACGAGGCTTGTGATGAACTTCTCCTTCAACATTTATTCGGCTTTGAAGAGGACCAACCATCCACCAAAAATAATCCCTCCCTCAAGACCACGGGTCCTACAAAATCCAAATGACAAAACATTCAATAAAACGTTTGCCGTCATTCAAAAATATTTATTCGTCACTGACTCGAAACCCGCCATTATCACCGTTTGTGGCGGTTTAGTGTGGCCTCTTTTGGTGGGCAAGTTCGTCAAGGAAAGTCCCGCCATCTTGTGCCATGTTAATTTTGGAAGTATCGCAATGCTCATTTTGTCGTGTGCTCGCATGTGATGGTACCTTAAAGTCACGTGTAAAAAAAGAGAAAGGAAATGAGGCGGGAGTTTTGAATTTAATGTTTTGTATTTTCTGGTGACTCTCTTATCCAAAAATGGAACGTTTCGGGGGAAGGTTTCCAGAAATTTTTGTATGTGTAACTTTTATCATGAATAAGCAGAAGTTTGTTTATTCACGTCGCGCCTACGTGACACAATACTTGGCTGCCTTCACTCAATTTTGGAGTTTAATCTCAATTAACTTTTCATTTGATTTGCTCTGGGCAAATGTAATGGTCAAGGTCTAAAACTGTTAATTTCATTTTAAAAGAATTTTTTATTTCGTAAAATTGGACGCCGTTTCTCATTATGAACGACCTCCTCTGTCTCGCGAAAAAAGTGAGAGGCCGACCGTGACCCTCGACCTATCAAATAACTCTGCACCTGAAAGAATTTCCATTGTGAGGGAACATCGTGAAAGTTGTAGGGAACCAACAATTGTACTGCCCATCATGTGTGGGCCGTATAACTGAGTTGACATTTCATAGCTAACCAGCAACAATCCAATTTTTTTGCAACAAATGTTTATTCAATAAATTTTAGTACATATTTTACATTCCGTTTCTTTCATTTATTGTTCAAGACATTTGGCGGAATTTTGACGTCATCAAAATGTTAATTTTACCGGGCTGAAACAAATGAAAAATTTTATACAGATTTCCAAGTTCAATGGCTCCATTGTTTTCTGATTTATTTTACTTGTCCAAGACTGGAAAAAGTGTCCCACTAAATGCGAATATAAATAAATAAATAATTCAAAAAAATATGCAACTTTACGTTTTACAATGATTTTATTCAAAAACCCACAATTAAACCATTTGATGAAATGTTGGGAGAATGGGGGAGGACATAATTTTCACTACCGGGAAATAAATGGCTCCAACCCTATTCAATACAAAATTTATCAAGAGTCAGAGAATAAGTAATGATTTAAACAAAAAACAATAGGCTCCCACATGAAATGCAAGAGACCAAAAAAAATGGCCAGGTTCATAATTTTGAAAATTAATTGCCCATCTGCCCACAATATGCGGCTTAGTCTCGTCAT
>JAQIVZ010001751.1:0-27951 GCA_034700945.1 Arrhopalites spinosus
ATAGCCTATATAATATATAGGATATTATATTATGGGGGGAGGGAAGGGATTATACATACCCTCAGTCCACCCTGTACTTTATATATCTTTTCCCTCTATACCCCCAACGCAGAGCTGTCGGTGCGTTTCTGATAGTAATCCCATTGTAAATTGTGTGTTATGTATGAAAGGGCTCATTTCATTGTTCAATGCGTGTTATATGAATTCAACATACATCCTTGAACTTGACGCCTTCACCATCCCATATCTGTATAGTGTATATTCATAGTGGGGGTTACTGTGAAGGAATAAAATGAAAAGGAAAGGATTCTCAGGTTACCTAAAACCTCCGCTCCTACTTCCCTTTCCCATTCCTCTGCATTTGGAAACAAGATTTTTTTTCTGTGGATTTATATATGTATTATCTACAGTCCTTTATTTGAGCTCTAGTTGTACAATTCTTTTTTTCTCTTCTATTTAAAAAACAATTTACATTGGGAGAGACACAAATTTTTTGTTGATGAATCAATCAAGTTTATTACAAGTTGATTAAATTGGATAAAAAATTTTAAATTTACATGACTAAATATATTATGCAAATTTAGTGTATACTACATAGTGTAGTGAATATATAAATTAGTTAAGAATTGTAACATTTGTAAAATGGGGGGAAAATGAACATGATATGTACTGATATAAATTTAGTAGAGAGATACTACTATAAATACCATGTAAAATTTTACATGTCCACTGGCCATGTAAATTTTGAGTTGTCATAAATGTAGTTTAATATTTAAATCATGGAATCTTGTTAAATTACTACATTTTCCATTCTTTATATTATTCAACATGTAGCATAAATAGTTGTGTCAGTTGAAAATTTCATTTTAAAAATTCTTCTTAGTTTGAGTTTTTTTTTCAAGAGAGAGAAAGACTATAAAATGTAAATGATTTTTCCAGCTCTCTCATCTGAACAGGTAAAAAGTAAAATACATAATGCAGCTACTTTTTAACTCTCTGTCTCCCTCACACGATGTGTTTTACTCTCCATCGATAAGTGGATATAAATTTAGTAGGAAAAACCATGGACTATCTATAACACGGCATGCAACTTTACAATGGCACACACACACCACAACTCATATAGTATGTGTTAGTATTAAATGTTGCCATTTGTAAAATATTGTTACAATTTATAAGCACTAGCAAAGACTAGCTAGAGTACAGACACACTGATGGCAAGGGAGATATGGACTTGAAATAATATACTACCTGAGCATGATGTCATAAAGTATGTACAGTACAGAGTAGAGTACAGGACTGTACAAGGAAACCCACACATTGGTTTCATTTCATTCTATGCGTGTTTTTTTTGAGTCTAGTGTGGTGGTACAAGTAGTGAGTATTATTATATAGTTTAAGTGCTCGTGCGTGCGAAGAGTACGAGAATGAATATATATTGCTTTTTCTGGCAAGTCATAAACAGACGACTCAAAAATACCCGTCTCACACGCTCACTTTCCACGGAGTATTTGCACTGCCATTTTACCATTCTCTCTTATTCTCTGTAACTTTGTGGGGAGAGAGACATTTTGGCGAGATGTTCATACATGAAATGATGGAATGAATAGGACATTGTTTTAACTATTTTTTGGAAGGGGGGCTTTAACAAACTTTCCTATAAATGGAGTGTAAATGTCCCATCAAAAAATGACTTAAACCTTTCATAGACTCAGTTAACTATATATAATAGTATTGGAATTTTAAATGTGGATTTTATATTATCAATGAACATAAAGGTGTACTATACAGTTGTATTTTTTAAAATGGTTTTTAGTTTTTGGAAAAAAGAAGAAAAGAGAAGTTGAAAGTGTACCATTACCTTTAAAGGAAATTGTAAAGAGGAGAGATTTCTTGACGATGCAAGTTTTGTGTGTGTGAGAGAGAGAGAGAGAGCTGAGTATTCAACTGAGATTCAAACTAAATCGAATAATTTTCCTTAGTGCTCTTCATGTTCCATGTTTATATATGGAGGGAGGCGGTGGATGAATAGAAAATTGTCTTTTTAGACTTGATGTGAATGGACGCACTGTTGGTCTTCTGGTTTAATTCTGTACTTACTTAGGAAAGTAAGCAGGCAGAGAAAGAGAGAGAGCCTGTACATGCTATATATATATATATATATATATATAGCATGTACATATATTCGTATCAACCACCTTTAAATTCTTGAGGCGTCTGCCACGAGCTTTCCCTTTTGGTTTGTTTGGTTCGGCTGGATGGATTGGTAGTGGTACATTTTCGGTTTAGATTTGAAGTTAAAACTGAAACCTCTTTTTCTTCGTCTCTCTCTCTTTGTGTTGATTCGTGTACAGTTTACTATACATATAAGTGCATAAAATAGACATGTATGGCTTACGCATATGAGTCTACGAGTACGTAGGAGAACTAAAACTGCGTGTGCTGAAATTGGCTTGGTGAGAAAATCCATGTTAACTGAATTACTAAGGGGATTAACACAATGCATTCGGAAATATTTTCTAGAGAAAACTCAGGGAAAGCTTGACTAGTGAATAGCCGTTTGAAATCGAGTCACGTCTTGAGCAGAGGCTTTATGGCAGCCTCTTCATACTTTCGCTTCCTTCTTCCCTTTTTCTTTAACCGGGAAGCGTACTATACTCTAAAATAAGAGAGAGAGAAAAACGAAAACCACGAAAGAGTAGAGAAGAGTCATCATCTTCTCCAGTCTTATTTTCATTTCATTTGATGCCTCCCCATGGTTGGTCCTCATTCCATTGAGAATCTGGTCTTGAGTTGTTTAGTCTAGTCATACGAGTCCCATGTCTATATTACAAGCAAGAGGAGAAAAGGCTGGAGGTTCTCTCATCTTGTTGTTTTTTAAATTTAAGAGAAATCTTGTACACTTGAATGTTCCATGTATAGTTTTTAGAAAATGCCGCTACTTTATAACTTACCTTCAAAACTCCTTTTGATTTGCACGTTATATAAATTTTGATTCATGAAGGGATGAACCCCGTCTCTGTGATTTTTATCTGTCTTGTTCAGTTTTTTGTAAGTGCAAAACAAAATTTTAACCAAAAATGAGAACCAACAAAATATATACAAACTATTTTCTTATGCTTTGAGCTAAAACTCATGTCTTGTCTTTTGCATGATCATCATGGAAGATGCTGAGAGAGAGAGAGAGAGAGAGAGAGAGAGAGGGAGAGAGAGGAAGAAGATTGAGTCATTAGAATTTTGAGTAGGAAGTTTATGTACAATTTCATGACTTTACAAGGTTTATAATTGTAGGTGTAAAATTGTTTGGCAGGGATTGAACATTTTGTGTGATTGACATCCCCTTTGAGTCTCACCGAATCCGCTGGCACTATGCAACAATCATCACTATCATGATGAGCATTTTTTTTACATAAATGATGACTTTATTTTATACAGTTAAAGCTTCCATAGATTATAAACATCTTGTCATAGTTTCTTATATGGAGATGAGGGGATTCAGAGATAGAAAACTTGTTCTATGGTAAATAAATAAAATTGTCGGTTATTTTTTTAACGACAGTAAATCATTTGAATTTAACTGACAGTGAGAATAACACTGTCGAAATGATTTTTTCATATTTAGTCTGTTTTATTTAATATTAAAAAATCATAAATAATGACACTTGTCAATTTTTGATGTATTTTTAATGAATTTTAATAAAGTTGAATAATTCTTCTCTTTTTTAATTTTGGAATAAAAATAATGATTTTAAGAAAAAAAAATTAATTTAAATTAAACAGTGTAAGTCAAATGAAATCTTAGAACAAATTTTTGTACAACAGTCTCATAATGTAAGGAAACAGGTACAAAGAGAGAAACTTGACGAACATGTCCGACTTTCTCCAACTTTTCTCTCTCTCTCTCTCTCTCTCTCTTACCAAATATGACTAGAACAGATCTCAGGTTGTCGACTGTGGTATCCGACAATTTCGTCATTTTGGTTTAATATGAAAACCCCCCACATATATTTATATAGTTTAATCTTATGTATGTACAATATATATAAATTGACGCATGCACACCCATTGATAATACATTCCTACTGTACAAATAGAATTTGGATGGTTTTAACTGTGAAAGGAGATTTTGTGTAGAGAGAAAGCAAGAGAGAGAGAGAGAGAGAAAGGGAATGTAGGATAGAAAATAGAAAAGGCAGAAACTTTGAGTTGGAGCTGGGAGCTCATGTACACTCACATCTTTGTGTATGATGGAAAATAAGTCGTAGTGGTTATGTACATACAGTGGCTTCCGTAGTTGGTTCCCCGTTTGTTTGGAGTTGTGCTTGTGACTTGGAGCAACCTCATAGCTTTCTAGTCTTTTTGGTTTATATATGACGCGATGCACACAAAATTTCGGAGTATGTATGTCAACATGGAGAGAGCATGTCCTCTCTCTCTCTCTGTCTCTGTCTCCCGGTTTTTGAGAGTGGTTATCATTATGTTAGGTGAATTTCATCACATCGGTCTCTGACACGAGTCCTCTCAACATGTGGTCCTCCCAATATCACTTCATATGCATAGATGATCTATGATCATCATCCCATATTCTCACAAGAGTTGAGAGCAGGAGTAGGAGCAGCGTCAAATGTCGTCGTCTTATGAATGATGTTGAATGTGGTTGCTAAAATACATGGCAAAAATTGTATAGTCTAATGTGTATAATACATATATACATTATTTTTTCAAGTGTATACTCATACTTATAACTCGTACACACACACACATGTACAAAGAATATATTATAATGATCTCACACATGCACACTTTTCAAAAAACCCCTTGTCATGCGTTCATGTGCACAATCTGTGCGGGTTGTGTTGGTGCTGATGCTCCATTGGTAATCATTCAAATGTCACTCCATGCTCCACGCTTTTGGACACTGTGGGTTGTGGGGGCGTGCTCACTTTTTTGACTTTTCAATCAAATCTCATGTGAAGTGCTTACACAGAGAAAATACAGATATACCTTATCATACATTATTTTTCTCTATATCAACTTTCCCTGACATGCCCTCCCTCCAAAAAAAATATTTTTGTGGCACACAACAACCTCCACAATTATGCTCCAATTTTTTTTATCAATACAATTTTGAACAAAAGACTTGTCCTTATTGTAATGGATAGCACGAGAAATTTTTTGCAGACTATTTTGTGCATGTAAAATATCTGCAGAATTTTTTTCTTTCCCTTCATATTATGTGTTAATTAAAAAAAATCATTATTCATCTTATTTCTTTCATATTTCATACAACTGATAAGTTATCAAGTTGCTATCTTTCAAATTTAACATAAAAATTTGAAAGTCCATTTGTACTTTTATTTTTTTTAGTAATTTGGTACTACAAAAAAATGTTTGGAAAGTTTGACTATTTTTTTGGTGGTTATATTGCGTTATGTGTTAAATTGATGAAACATCTGTTGAAAATTTAAATGGGGTGTATTGCACACTGCTCAGCAGTACAGATCAGCGACAAGTTTTGCAGACAGTTTAATCATGTTATTATAAATGAGCGTTTGGGTGGAGTTTCAACTTGGCACATGATTTCAACTATTTGTAATGGCACGATACATATATATACATATCTATGTGTTTTTGAAAAGTCATGATTTCTCTTGGTGATTTAAGCTAAAGAGCTTGGCCAAAAGATAAATTTGTTCAGCTGTTTCGTACATTATGTGCATGGTAGTTTGTGATAAAAAAATGGACGAAAGAAAAAAAAACTTTGTAAAAAAATATATAAAACTATTTTTTTTTTATTTCATTGCGTGCAATAACTTACTTTGGTACTCTACAATAGATTGTAGAATAAAAGTTGCATGCTTTTACTTACCTCTAGACTCATTTTTTTTCTCTTTTTTTCTTATTTGGAACTTGTTAGAAAAAATAAAATTATTTGCAGGTCATTTTCTACATCTGATTCAAGATTTGCTTTTCACTACACAAAAAAAAGAATACGAGAGAGAGAGAGAGAGAGAGAGAGACTGGCAACAAGTTTGTTTTTGGATATGTCAAACATTAAAATTACTAGGTTATATTACCTTGTAAAATTGACTCATTATTATTATTCATTTATTTTTATTTTTTACCGTCTACAAAAAATATTAGTCCTTAATTCCTTAATATTTTTGCACGTGCAAAATAAAAATGCCTATTATGTATTCCCCAACATTTTTCTAGAGAGAGAGAGAGAAAGAAAATCAGAGTTGAATGTTGATGAGGCCCAAAAAACGTTTTCATCAAAACAAACTTTCTCTTTTTCCTCATTTGTTTCTGATTATGTGTGTGTGTGTGAGTAAGCATCTATAAATTAAAATGGCGTGAGAGAAAGTAGTGAAAATTCAAGTTTCTCAAAAAAAAACCCAAAATTATTCCTACAATTCATGCAATCCATGAGTAATTTTTAATACTGCCCAGTTTACAGCTTACTGTACTGTACTACATTTTTTTTTATAAAAAAATAGAATAAACTTAGTCATATGTAGGCTCATTTCCTACACCTTTGGCCTATAAAAATTTACAAGTTAATGTTAACCAAAAAAAAAAGTTTCCAAAATTTTCTCTTCCTCCGCCTTTATGTCCATGAGGCTGGATTATTGCCTCAACTTTATTTGAATTCTATACACACTCTCCCCTCCAACATTGTAGCAAGTTTGTGGAGCTTAAACCTACCCGAAAAAAAGAAATAATTTTTTGTAATAAAGTTCCTAACCCTAGCCTACGTATTCCTGCATCAAATTACATAATTTAAATGGCTAACCAGAGACCAGCTACTAGAACAAGCCCACCATTTGCCATTTGTAGGGAGAAACATAGAATGGAAGATGGAAGTGATAAATGTAAAAGATAACAACAGTCATGTATTGCATATGCACTACTACTACTACTACAGTAAAATTTAGTCTTATTTAGGGAGGGGAGAGACTTTTTCGAGGCGTGAAACTCCCATTGTTTAACTCTCACAGTATAGTTTTTGGTGTGCTGTGGTTTGTTTTTGGCAATTCTCTCACTCCAAAATCAGCCTCCTCGTGCTTTGAGTCCGTTCTTTTGGAATGTCGAAGTAAAATCATTCTCGTACAATTTTACCCCCCTCTTTCTCACTCAAGAGACATGAATGTAGAACTTATGTATGTACATCTGTATGTACGAGTAGGACACATGGTTCTTTGTACGTGTGGTACATTTTCACTTGTGGGCTCTATAATATGGAGGAACAAGGAGGAGGTGGTGGTGGAAGAAGAGAGAGAGAGGAGTCTTTTTAAAAGACCAAAAATAGTGATTCAAAACGTGCTAATGTTCCTTTCCCGCAGTAACTTTACACTTACATGAGTCCAATTAATTCCACCAAGAGTTTAGCACGACCAAACCGTTTGATTCCTCTCCAACCATCTCTAGACTCTACACTTTCCCCAAAAACATTGAATTGCACCATTCCTTTTTGTATAGTCTCCTCTTTCTCATAGAATTGAAGGAAAGTGTGAGGGTGAGGGGGAGGGGGGTGTTCAATTCAATGCAATGCTACTCCATTATTTTCCCAGTAAATTGAACCAGTGAACCAAGGCTGGTTAATTGATAAGGTGTCGATTATATGGACTCTTTGGGTAGGTGGCTTTAGTTTTATGAGCACTAACTAGAACTGTGACTCCCCCCCTCTCTCTCTCGTTCCCATAATGCACAAATTGCATTGATTACCAATTTGCAAAAATAGAATGTGACGCAATTTCATTTCATCGAGACATCACATCATCATTTTTGATTTGTCAATAGAAAAAATTATTTGAATAGAAAAGCACGACGGGAGGTTTTTTGATTAAAATATGGGTGGTAAATTATAGGTTTTGTTTCATTCAATAAAAAAAATTCAATTGGACTCTCTTGATTTACGTTGGAAATCAATACGAGACAATTTAAACACTTAAAATTTATATGGATTCACAATTTAGTTCAAGTGAAAATGGGGAAAGTTGACTACATAGAAAATCAATGCGGGGAATTCAATTTAAAAACAAAATATATATTTCTGGGCACATTATTATAATAATAATGAGCCACCAACTGCTTGAAGGTTAAAAGGCAACATGATTTAAAAGGGTAAGGGGGGATAGTTGTACGTAGAGAAAGAGAAAGGTTGAAGAGAGAAAGTGGTTTTATGTATGAGTATGTGGGTTTGCAAGTTTTCTCTGTAGTTGATGTTATAGTGTCATTCATTATGAGAGTGATAAACGAGCTAGTGAGCTGCCGTTGAAATGCCTTTAATGGGTGCAATTGATTATAGGCTTGTCGTCTCGACTAATACCCGGGTGAGGGAAAGTTGAAACTGGGAAACCATCTTCTCTCTCTCTCTCTCTTTCGACTACTCCCCTCCCTTAAGCCATCCACACAATACAACTGTGTGCCATTACGATTACGCACTTGAAGTTATTGCATGTAAACTGAGATGAGGAGGAGGGGGGGTTATATCAACAAATACAAAGGGAGACCACTTATAACGGTTGTCTACTGAAAACTATTAAGATAGACATAGTCTTTCAACTGGCCTGCCATATAATTCATCCTAGCCATTACATTACCATCCTTCCTGTCCGCCAATGATGTAATAGAAGTTGTAGAAATTTTTCTTGATCATTTCGATCCCCCTCTTCCTATTTTTTCATTGTAAAAATTCTCCTTAGATTTTTTTCTTGGTTGTGTGTAAAGTCAAGGGAAAACGTTGGAGGGGCCAGTATGAGTGAGAGTAGTTAGGGACAACTGCAGTGTGTGTGCCAACTTGTTAGAGTATTGCATCAGGTCATCCAAATGATACGCAGTGCGCTGTTTGCTCTTTTTTTCTTTTGTGTCGACATAAGCTCACATCATTTACTATTTGAATGTGGAGGGGAAGCAATATCAAAGTAACTAACTTGCATGTTCTACGGAATGGGGAGAGAAAGAGATCCCAGGATGTGCAATGTTCATGATCCTAGGGTTAGGATGAGAAGCTAATCTTGCGGGAAATATTTGAGAATGTTGCTTACGAACTGACTACATCTTCAGCTTCACATTTCAGCTGGTGAAGAGTCCCACACACAAAGTATGGAAGTACCGACATGAACCCTCTCTCTCTCTCTCTCTCTCTCTCTTGGCGTATGTTACATCCTTAATCTTTACACAAGTGGGACATTTCTCTATAACTTTAGTAGGGGTTGTTAGTGGAATTAATATAGCGTGGAGTAACAACTAAGAAATGAGAGTACAAAGGGGGAAGCATATAATTGGTAAATTAGAAGGAGGAAAAGAGAGAGAGAGGGATTCACATAGCAGAAATGAAAATAGTCGCATGATTCAAGAATTTCAAACTAACTGTATGGAATTTTGTCTTCTCATCATTATATCTCTAACTAACTCCATACTCTCCTTCTCTCCTCCTCTCTCTCTCTTGACTTGACGCATTTTCGTGTCTCCTTCATTTATCTCTCGTCAGAGATTTTGACGATGTACATTATGAGTTTTAATCGGAATCGTAAAATCTCTTACATTGAACATTTCATAGTGAGTGGTATGGGGGGGAGGAGGGGGAACACAATACAAGATATTTGCCAGTTAAACTTTACTTGTACCATGAGAATTCCACATGTCACATTCCTCTCTCTTGTTTTTGTGTGCTCTACTAGTTACAGAGCGTACAAGTACAAATTCTAAATGATTGTTCTCGTGCAGATTTACCAATTGAAAAAAAAATACACATGGAATCATGTGGATGGAGAAAACTGCTAAGTTGGTGCGTGCGTGCCAGCTTGTTTTTCATTCTTTAGACAAGAGTCAGCATGTGAGAGAGAGAGACGATAAAAGATTGGGTTGTTGTGTACTCTCTGTTCATATTTTACAAGCCAATTTTTTCCTCCTCTCTCTCTCTCTCTGTACACTCAACTACACACGCCTGTTGTTCCAATGTCAGAACTATATTATGGAGGAGTGGAAAGCCCCGCTATTTTTTTTTGGAGCGCCCACTACATAAAAAATTTCAACAAGACAATTTACTTGAAAATACAAAATCTTTTGCGAAGAAGAAATTGTCTATTTTTTTCTTATAGAAAAGAAATTTTTGTACAAAATTTATTATAACTAAAATTTGCAATGTCAACTAAATTTGTGCTGTATCTGCTACAAAAAAATATAAAGTTAAAATTTTCCTTTTTTTTCATTTTTTTTAAGAGACAAAATAAAAAACCACCAATGATTTTGTACTGCATGACTTGATACCTCGATAAAGTTTATTCAATCAATAAAAAAAAGAAGAAGAGAAGAGGAGAAAAAAAAGTGGATCAATTTTGTGTACAAAAGTTAGTTGGCCTCTGATTTTACGCAAAAGTTGGCAAACTCTTGATCCCATAAGGATCAAGAAAAAAAGGGAGGGATATTTGTAGAATGAAATATACAGTGGACCGGCTTTGGCATTAATGGAGACCACCGGCAATGCAATTGAATTTTTTTTCTCTGTTGAGAATGAAGCGATTAATAGCCCACATTCTACATAATTTTATTTGGTACAGTACATATGTACATACTCGTATTTTTTACAAAAAGAAAAAACTTTAAGTAGAATATGTACACTACCTCATAAACTGTTCCTTTGGTTCCTAACACGAAACAAAATTTTTTTGGAAAAGGAAAAGCTGTCATTTTATTTAACATGCCAATGCCAACTGCCTGTAGATGATAGACTAAGTAGGGCTTATGTCTGTAGGTATATGTTTGTGTAGTAAAATTCATTTTGTATCAAGTGTATTTTATCATGTGAATTTTAATTTGCACAAGAGAAAGATCCGAGAGAGAACAAAAAAAATGTACATGATAAACTCCAGCTGGTTATATACGTGATCATATTTGTGCCATCAGTTTAATAATTTTACTTGTAAAAATTTACAACGAGTCACAAGAGAGACAGAGATAGAATTTGTTAAAGAAGAGAGAAAAAAATGGCGTAAACAGAAGGAAGATCATTTCTATTTTACTCTTTCTCTCTATCTTCTCCGTCTTGTCTGTCTGCAATATAATATATTTTTTATATTTGTACTCTTTTTTTTGTCTTTTCTCTCAGCTCCCCTCCTCTCCTTATTTTCCATCTCTACTTGAGTCTGTTTTTTTCTAGTATTGAGAAAGTATGTGTAGTTTTTATGTAACCTTGCCTTATAAATGTGTATATGTATATATTTATAATGCATGGAGGATAAAACATTGTGTCAGAATATTTTGAGTTTACATTGCATGTGCATACACCCTTCAGATCAAGTGAAGATAGATAAAATGCTAGGCTTGGTGAAATACCTTGTACTTTTTTTTTACCCCCCAACTACTCCAACTCTAACTCCTTTTGCCTTTCTTCTTCTGCCTCTGCCTCTCTGCCTCTATGGAAACTAGAAAGAAAGTTAAGGAGAGAGAGAAAAAAAAGCTCTTAAGGCTTGGTGCCTCTTTTGCAGTCTGCTATTTTTTTCCTCAAAGTGGAACTTGGGATGGAGGTAGCGTAAAGAGTCTGAAGGAACGTTATGGTACACATACCCATACATATATATTGTATATGGTAAAAGCTAAAGCAGCAAAAAGAGGATCAATATCGTAAATATTTGCTTGCGTAGAAAAAGAACTGAGGACATTTTACATGGCAACGTGTCTTTGTCGACACAACGTATGTAATCCAATGTTCCATAGGAATAGCTGTAGCACAGCAAAAGTGTTGCACATACATACATAAGTATACACATACAGTCCCTCTCTCAAAGTGTCTGAAAGATGTAGTAGACAAA
The DNA here is from genome assembly GCA_034700945.1 of Arrhopalites spinosus. NCBI lineage: Eukaryota > Metazoa > Arthropoda > Collembola > Symphypleona > Arrhopalitidae > Arrhopalites > Arrhopalites spinosus. The sequence continues at coordinate 11,817 of JAQIVZ010001751.1, forward strand.
CATGGACTATTTGTATAGAAACTTAAGTTAAGGACAGTCTAGGATGAGACACAAGTAGGAACCAAGTACCTAACCTTGGAAATCAAATAATGGAAAGTGGTAGTTGCATGGATAATGTCCTACATACATATATATGTATACTCTCGTATCTGTAGAAAAAGATAAAGGACATTGCCATTTTTTATTATTATATCAAATATTATATTAAATTATCATCACCCCTGGATTCTTCCCATTTTTCTTTTTGCCCAATTTACGTGCGACTTGGTAATATTCAGAAAAAAATAACTTTTTTTTGGAGAAATACAAAATAAAAAAGAAGAAAAATTTGTTGGGTCATGTTGATCAGGAATTTATTATTTTTCTACTCCCTCCCAACGCTTCCCATTGCTTCTGTTGTATATACTTGTGCTTGTATATTTTGTATTGTATTTCTATTGTAAAATACATACTCTTGACAAGAAAGTCTGTATTATTGTACTCATACTGGTTTTTGTAATCTATATTCAAGTATCTTACAAGAGTTATTCAAGTAGCTCAAAAATGTTACTTTTTTTTCTCCTGTACTTTTTACTTTTCTTCAAGTGTCTACTAATAGACATGTGTATGAGCTACAGCTTGGTTTTTATATGGAGAAATGTAAACAGTTGTTTTTTTGTGTATGTCTCCACTTGAGCTGTCTTCATTCATTTTCTCTGAATGATATTCATACATACACAATATAATATGTATGTGTTTGACCATATAACACTCATTTCTTGACAACATATAAATATCATAGACACACACAAACTGGTGCAAAGGGATTACGGCAACTGGGAATAAAAATTGAAGAGTTTGCCAAAAAAAAACTCTTTAGGGGAAAGAGACTTAGGGACCATTCAATAAACCAATTGTCAGCAAAAGTGGAGAAAAAAAAATTACTAGAAAAAGAAAGTCTTGTAGAAACGGAAATGAAAGAAGAAAAAAAAGAAGAGAATTTAATTTGTCCACTATTTCAAAAGGAACTAGAACTAGAGAGGAAATTTGCATGGAAATTGGAGACTTGATTTTTTTTTCTCTGTCAAATTTCCCATTAGATTCCCTACTGTCGTAGTAGTCGTAGCTAGCAAAGTAAAAAAAATTTACATGACATGAAGGTGTTTAATCGACTGATAATGATTAAAATGGGTAAAAAAACTTTTCTTTAATGAATTGCAAAAATATTGAAAAAAATACAACTTACAAATTTACACTTAACTTGTTAATAGAAATTGACAAGAGGATAATAAATGTGAAAATTGTCAAAAACATGGATTAAATTGACAAAAAAATAATGATATTCTTGTTGTGAGCTATTTTAACCAGAAAGCAGAAGCCAGGAACACCCTTGGCTATAAAAATAGTTCAATTATTTCTCCCCTATTGCCATCGTAAAACGATTGTGTATACTGATACATTTTTTTTATTGCTATTTACGACAGATACTACAACTAGGTAGGTACATACATTGTGCGTATTTTTTTCAACAGATTAATTTCTTTTTTCCCCTCCTCGTAAGTCGAGTTTTGTATTTTTGAAGGAAGAGAGAGAGAGTGAGAGAGACAACTGGAAGGGGGTAATTTAATTAAAAAATACAAGGAGCTCCAACTTACAAACTAACATTAATTCAAAACACACAGCCACATGTAAATATCTACATTATAAGTTGTTCAAGAGAGAGAGAGAAAAAAATAGTGGTAGTAATTAGAAATAAGAGAACAGTTTGTAGATTTATTGAACCAGAGGGGGAATAGTAAGGAGTATAAAGATACAGAGAGAGAAAAAAAAAGGGAAAAAAGACAATGGGGGTTGTTGCAAAGTAAAGCAAAGTGAAAGGTTAATATTAGTGATTCTCTGTGTGTTGGCTTGGTGATGGTGATGACTGACAGATAGGTTTTTGCATTAGACTCGTAGCTTGAGAACCCATCTACATCTAGACATACAGTAGAGCTATGGAGAATCACATAAGATCCTGGAGGCTAAGTGACTATTTAGTAGTAGTAGAAGAAGTATCTTGAAATCCCCCTTTGTGTGGGACGTGACATGTGTAAACATTACCTCCACTACCCTCTTGGTCTCTTCTCTCTCTCTCACTCTGTGTGTACCCTTTTAGCTAGATAATGATGTAGAAGCATGCACCTTAGCCCTACAATATGAAGCACTACTTGAATCTCTCTCTCTTGCTCTATTGATACTCAAACTTTAGCCTTTTTCCAAGGTACACAATATATAGACAGATATACATTGTATGTGCTCCTCGTTAAGTTGTTGAACTGTACGAGGACGAGAACAATAAAAATGGTGATGAAAGATGCGCCACCAAAATGAACGAGTCTCTCTCCTCTCTCTCTCTCTTGTCTTCTCTGTGACTCTGTGAAAACCCAAAATAGTTAAATACTCTTGCCCTTCTCTCTGTATGTGTGTGTGTACGTATGAGTATGAGATCGTCAAAAGAAAAAAAAATGGTGGCATTTACAGAACAAATTTATGAGGCACGGGGAAAACGGCAAAGTGCAACTAAATTTCATATTATGGTTGAAGCCTTTGAAAGAGAAACTGTTGTTAAAGAAATAAATTGTTTAAAAAAAATTGTTTTTTTTGAAACTCATGTACATTACAATATATTCACTTGATATGAATTATATTTGTGTGTACATCCCACCCCCTTACATTACACATTACACAAGTAGTTGAATTGTACGGTTCATGTAGGTAAAGTCATGAAATTGCATTCCCTCTTGTGGTTCTGACGGGGGTAAAAAATAATGTTACTAATAATGTTGAGATATTAAGCTACTTCATGTACATGCAGTCTAATATAAAGTCAAGCCAAGAAAATTAAATTGGTCGTAAAACACATGACTTGCAGTAATTGGTTCTCAACCCTTTTTTTCTCTCTCTCTCTCTACCTCCCACCTTTACCTTCAAAGTCGTGCATGGTGCATGTGTGATGCATTTGAGCTATGCACGTAATGAAGGTGAAAAAGAGGTAAGAAAGGTAAAAAAAACTAATCTACCTGTTTCACTGTTTCTCTATGGAACCGTCAAGTTTAGTTGTTGTTTCAAGTTGGAGCAGAGAAAACTATTTTATGAACAAGTGTTTGTGTTTCTGATGGTTTTCCTAAATCTACAAATGAATAAATAACATGAAGCGTGCTGTGAGGTGAGGTTCAAGGTGTAATGCCCTATGCACTCTCTCTCTCTCTCTCTCTTTGTGATATACGTAGCAAGTTATACATATTCTGGTGTAATGTAATGAAAATGCTATTAGTAACAAAGTTACAAAAACAAGGGAGTCTTTTACTCTACAATAAACGCGGCAGGTTCTAACCAATGTATTATTTCCATTTTCTGTATCTTTCTCTCTCTCTCTTGTATAGTCAAGAGAGAGAGAAATAACACTACAGGTGGATTTAGTTTTAGTTTAATGTTTCTTACTATTTCAATCGAGTTTTTCCTCCTTCAGTTTCTATCTTCTCCCTTCTCTTTTCTCAATGTCGGCCATAGATTCTAGTTAAAAAAATCTCAAAGAATTAATGTGAGTCACTTCAAATGAAGGAGAAAGTAGGTTATCCTATTTCACTCCACATTTATCTTTTTCTGTAATAAGAGACATACAGAGCTAAATTTCTTATCCCTGCTTTTTTATGCTGTACAGTTGTACAGATACAGTTATTTCTAAAAAAAGATTATTTTATCAGTAAATACTGGAGCAATTTTTTAACAAAAATTATCATCATTTTTTTGACTTTTATTTTTATATTTGGTGACAAATAAAAAAAAACTGGTGACATTAAATATGAAAGACAAATATTGATACTAAATTTGTAATGATGACTTGAAGTACACCTGAAATTTCATTGTTTTATTGTACAATTTTTTTTCTCTACAAGGGATTTAAGAGAGCGATAAACTTTAAGGTTTTTTTTCTCTCTCTTTCTCTTCAAGAACTTTGACATTTCGGTGTTACGATTCATGAAATGAGGACATAAACATTTTTGTGAATGTTCAACTTTTCTCTCTCTCTCCTTTTTTTGGCTCTCAACGTGAACATGAAATCATTGTGTACTGTACATACGCCATAATGTATAGGTTAGGTAGATCCAGTTACGCTCTCACACACACACAGAAAGGTATACAAGGTTCGGCATTTGATAGCCGCTAAGAAAAGAAGAGGAAAAAAAGTCTCATAATGTGCATGATGCCGGTGCGATAAATACGTTTTTTATGTTCGTTGGTGGTGCTGAGAAGGAGGGATTTCCTAGTTGGAATAGGTAGAGTTGGTCATATAATATAAAGCATGGTCGTCCACGTACTTTGCGTGCCTTTATTTTGATCTTTCTACTTGTAACTTTCAACTTGGCCCTCTCGTTCTCTTCTTACACAAAATAAAATATGTATATAGTACTAACGGCTCTCTCTCTCTCTCCTTTCTAAATTCAAAGCTATAAATTCAAACTCAAGTTGGTTTGCGGTTTCTGCTTCCAGTTACACCAACTCATCCTTGTATGCATAATGCATATATTATCGAAATACTGCAATATTTCTGTCATGTGAATGTGCTTTGGGAGTAAGGTTGTATGATAGTCAAAGATATGAACGCCATTCACTTCCCACTGCCACATCTCCCATCTTTCCCGCAGTCCATCTCCTATTTCATGTCCAGGATTATCCCCCCACATTTATATATTTGGCTCTCTCTCTCTCTCTCTCTTTTCTCCCACAACCCGTCTGTGAATGTGGGTCATCCAATTGTTGTGGGTTCTCTTTCTTCTCCTTTTTTGTGTCAGTTCAATCTAGAACGTTCGTGAGGAACATGTTATATATATTTGGGGGGAGGAGGGGAGGGGTGGGGGGTTTTCTACAGATATATACTTTGGCACTTTAGATCCTCCATTGATTGTATGATTTTATGATCAAAGGCGCCGCCGTAAACTCCTTCATACTTAGTGCAAATCTTTCATGGAAAAGTAAAAAAAAACTAGAAATTTTTTGACTCTTTTCCCATCATTTTTTATTGTAACATTTTTTATTTACGTGAACCTCTCCTTCTACTCTGGCTCTCAGTACTAAAAATTCTAAGAGATTAAATCATGTTATGTAATATATATATATATATATAAAAGTATTTTTTATTTTTTATTTTGTTGGTTGTCCTTCACCATTAAATACAAGTGTACATGTAAAAATATATTGCTAAAGTACATAAATTTCAAAATCAATATAAAATTTATAATCATCAACAAAATGATAATATACTCACCTCCATTTTGTGACAGTAAAATAAATGAGAAATTTGATAGAGTGCGAATAATTGATTGATCAATTACTTGTAAAATTAATTTTATTATTATGGACATAACTAGACACAGATTCATATCTACAAAGAGAAAAAAAATGATAGAGAGAAAAGGATGAACTGACTCTTTTTTTTGTCAAATTCAAAGAAAATTGTAAGACATTCTATCTGAGATGATACTAGGATCATGTATCTGTACAGGGAGATTGCCATAGTGAGACTAGCCTGAAGGATAAATGGAGTAGAAGGGGAAGGGAAGGAAAATTATCGTAAATGAGGAACAACTGAAAAAAGTTGGTTCGACTCAAAAAATTTCTATGATTTTTTTAATGAAATATGTGGACCGACACTGGTAGAACGAGAAATCAGCATTAGTTTTGGCTGTACAGTGGTATTCTTCTGTCGTCCTCTTCCTTCCTTCCTTCAGCCTCAGTTCATGATATTTTTTTCTCCCTCCCTCTCTCCCTGTGTGTGAGTGGCATCAAGAATATGAGGACAAACTTCATTTGTGATAATAAAAGTTAGAAGTTGTTTTTTTTTCGTTTGAGACTTCCTCGTAAGATCCAACAAGATTCTTCTCACAGGAGGTAAAACTGACTGACTGACTGCAAGGGGAAGAGAGTGAGAGTGAGCAAAAAGATATTATAGAATAAAGAGAGGGGAGAAAAAATTTTTCTACTTTTTTTTTCATCCTGTATCTCTATATAACTAAACACTTGATACTGTGTGCAGGCTTGTATATTTTTTTAGTGTATATATTCTCTAAGCTTCTTGCTCGACAGTGTTACCATGTAAGCTTGCAGGAAAAGTATAAGTATATATATACACACACGTCTTTCCATCCTGTGAGAGAAAATAAAAGAGAAAGTCAGACAGTCACTACAGACTACAGCTGACTACAGTTTCTCTTCATGACTATGCGCCTTGTTGATTTTTTTTTCATTTTATTTGAATCCAATGTTAAAGGCTTCTATATAGATATACACAATTCTATTAATACGGCAAAAAGCTATTCCTATTCTCGTCGTCACACACACCACACAGAGAAAGAGAGAGAGAGAGAAGAAAAAAAGGGTTGAAAGAAAAAGAAGAAGTGAAAGTCAAAAAGAAAGAACGCCGTCCTCGTCCCGTCTGGTCAATTCCTGATCTCGATCTTGATCTAGAATCTAGACGCACAATAGACGTGAATAGTTGGAATCAAAGGAGGAAGAAAGCACACAGACATGGAGAAAGAGAAAGAGAGAGAAAGTTTGCGTCGTTGGTTGAGGCTGAGGGTTCTAGAAAAGTGAACAGCCTCTGCTTGAGGAATGCTAAGTCTTTGGATCAAATGCCTTCGGCTCCCTCTTTCTCTCTTTGCCCATTTTTTCACATTAAAAAGTCGCTCAAGCCCACGTCATGTGAAGTTTTGTTCTCCACTCTCTCTCTCTCTGTTTACTTCTTTTGCACTGCACAGCATAAGATGAGATGAGATGAGAAAGTTTTATTTTACTGTATATATATAGAATATTAGTACAGCATCCATTTTCATTTCTTTTCTTTTTTTGCTACTATTACTATAATTCTAATATGTACTACATGTCTACCAAAATACTTTTTATTTTGACTGACATGTTTATTCTCTCTCTCTCTCTCTTTACTGTGCCTTTGAGTACAAAATCCTAAATAAGACCAAGTCGAGAGTTTCCTCTTTTTTTCTGTAAGAACAAAAAATTAGACAAAATAATATTTGACCTTGAGACGTCCATTTGAAAAATAAAATATTTTCATATCACATGACCAACCACACCACCACCAAAATTGTGATCAATGCTATTCATAGCCAGATGGAATATATACAATGTAATGTATGTATCTGCACATTGAACAAAAAACTCGAATTGGTATTTTTAAAAGTATGTTTGTACATATGAAAGAGAGAGGAAGAACGTTGAGATCTTTGGCTTGTCTTGAACTTGGTCTTGTTCAATATTTTCTCTTTCGTTTTTTTACTGCATTCTGACTTTCACTCTCCAAGATGAGAGGAAGCCTAGGGGATAAGTCAAAAGATTGTATCAAGAACCAATATGCATTCACCCATAGCTTTATTTTTACATTCGTTCATTCGCAAGAAAACCTAAAGCTAAAGAGCTTGAGAAAATGGAGAAAGCTGGAGTTGGAGTTTTAAAAAAATGCCAAGTATATTGAATTCCTCCAGCGGAAACTATACTTCAACTTTCTCAATATCTCCAGGTTTTTTTTCTCTTTCTCCATCTTTCTCTTCAATCTCTCCCTTTGCATAGATAGACCAAGGGGGTGTACGTATGAGAGTATCATGGCATCACAATAGACAGGAACAGTAGGAGCAATGAGTGCATAAATTCCCTTTCCTCCTTCTTTTTTTATTTCTTTTGGAATTGAAGTTTTTTTTATAGGAGGGTAAAATATGTAGTAGTAAAAGTTGAAAAGGTGAAATGACGATAGCGACCTCAGAGAGAGAGAGAGAAAGCGTGGCGTCACAAAAAAATAAAATTTTCATTCACAATTCTCTCTTCTCTTTATATCGTCTCTTTCTTTTGTATCTCATTGTGTAATTGTGCCGCAAGTGTGCTTGAAGGGGGGAGAGTGTCGTAAAAAAGAATATTTTTCAATAGAATATAACATACGCTCTCTTTTCAAATATTGAGATACTTTCACTTTCCTTTTCATGACTTGAGCACCTGACGATTCAGATAATGAGTAAACTGTAAAAAAACTACAATTGAATTTATTTTAAATAATCAAATTTTACTTTCTCCTCTATAAAAAATAATAAACTATCAACATCACAATTTAATTTAATTGTACAACGTAAAAGAATATTGACATATTTTCAAAACAATTTTTACATTACAGAACCTCTTCCACTTCCTAATGGAGGAACATGAAAACTAAATATTTTTTGTATCGCTAATTATAAATAAGAAATTGGATAGGTGAGCGGAGGAGGGGGGCAGTTAAGCTTGTAAGTTTAATGGCTAAATGTGCTTTAAACTTTTTATATCACTAGGAAAATGATATAGACACAAAACACAGGAGAGTAAAAAGGAATGGGAGAGGAAATGATAGTTTCAGTTTGAATGAGGGTTTTAAAGACTAAAGACTTAGCTGGCATCTCCCCCTCTCTATTTTTTTCTAACTGTACCTGATTTGAGACATAAAATACTCCCGAAATTGGAGAAAGAAGAAAAAAAAACAGACAAGGATCGGATGGATTTCCTTTCCCTGGAGCTGAAAACTTATACGCCATGTTTCAATGTTATTCGGCTTCACTTTCCCCTTCAAGTCGACTGTGTGTCATAATCCCCAATCTCGCTCTCTGCCTCCTCTCTCTCTCTTTATTTTTCACTCTGAAAATAAATTTGATTCAATATAAAGCTAGGTCAGTATAATCTAAACACTAGAGAACATGTGCAGTAGTACAAAAATTTCTAACAAAAAGAATCCATTTTGTACAGTCAACATTACATTTTATACATACAAAATTTATTATTTACTTTCCCTACACTTTGGCTACACTCATATTGTATGTAAATAAAAAGAGGAATCTATTTATACAAATTTTAATTATTTTGAAGAATGATTTGAGTGCAAACAAAAACTGTAGGGACATTTTATTTACACAAGATTAAAAAACACAACCGGATGGGTCATGGGTCAGAATTGCATTTACATATGGTACGACTACAGTTGTGTTTATTTGTTGACCACAGAAAATAGAAACGAAATCCGGAGTACAATCAATCATACTCAACTAGAATAGAATATATATTTTGGGTAAAATAAAAGAGCTAAAAATAAATTGTTCAATTAAATCCATACTAGAATTACATTTTTTTATTATTATTTTATAAATAATGAAAACAGAAAAACCATGGTTTTATTTTCACCCTCAACTTTTGTAATATATTTATCAAAATTGTGTTGTGCCTCGTACAATGTTTTTTTTTTTATTCAAGTCAAAAATTCAGACAGAAAGAGAGATAGGACTTTTACATACTGAAAATGCCAAAGTTTCATATGTCCATCTATTTATCTTTGTACAGTTCCTCTCTTTTCTCTGTTAGACTAACAATAGATATTTCGGACGAGAAATTGTCCTCTTCTATTTCCTCCTGCCCTGACCAAAAAAAAATTCCGGTGTGTGTGTCTCTACAACTGTGAGTGTACATGACCCACAGTTTTTGGGGACAAGATAGACAGATTTACAGAGCATCCACACGCACTCATAAATCATCATGTGTGTTGTATGATGCTTCATCAGATAAGTATCAGGTCAGAGTATCCGTTTTCAAGCCATACAAAAGCTGTACAGCACAACACAATAGATAAATGCTAACACACACACACAAACCATTGTACAAAATGGACAGAAGGACAAGATGCAGGATCTTGTCTATATCTGTAGAGAACAGGGACATGTACATTATGTGTTATCACTAAATTTTGTGAATTCATTTCTTCATACTGCACATCCTCTCTCTTTTATGCGCCATACCCCTGCCACCTCAAAAAATATTTTTTTGGGGGAAAAACTTGGTGAAAATTGATATGCCCCTTGGACAGCTCAGCTCATACATTGGCTGACATGACCATAGACTGTCCAGAAAATAAAGTGTAGGGCCTCAGTCATCCTTGTCTGTGTTGAACATGTGTAGAGGCGTCACAATCACATAATAAGATGATAGAGAGAAGCAAATAGATAATGCATCGTCAAATGTACTCCTCTTTGTTTGTCAAGGGAGGCCAAGAGAAATAATAGTGACGCCTCACCGGCTCGGATTCTTTCTCTCTCTCTTTTTGGGTGGTTTTGAGGGTAGTCACTATATAAAATTGCTATGTAGTCAGTATGGGTATGGGTAGTCAGTTTGAATTAGAATTTTTTTTTCTCATTCTCTAGCCATAGGCAATGACAATATACAACTGTACATGTTTCAGCTGCTTGGGTACTTGCAAGAGAGAGAGAAAAAAAGAAGAGACGGAGACAGAATTGGGACGTTACTTTTTCTATATTCTAATCTAATTCATGGCGACGGTCATAGTGAATTGTACAATGTAACATGGGCATGTGTGGTTACATATAGTGATATTGTATTACACATGAGAAAGCTGCTGTGCTCCCGGGTTCTTAGTCCTCCTCCTCCTCTTCCTATCCTTCTTAGTGTTTAGTTGAATTGGGGATTTTGGAGGGGAAGACGAAGACGAGGAAAAAGGAACGTTGGATGGGACAAGGGAGAGTTAGAGACTGTCAACAAAGATTTATCAAAACAAAAGGAGCAAGCATTTCTCATAATGAAATAAACTGAGTGAAATATGAGAAGATGACGTTCATGTGAGTAGCGGGGGGAATGACAGACCCACATTCACAACTCAGAGTCATCATAACTATATCATGTACATTTTTTTTATATGTATAACATCAACAAAACCAAAGGGACGCCCAGTCAGTTTATTTAGACTTATTTTTCTAAATGTGGACGACAACTATTATTATTCTGTCTCCTTTTAACTTTTTTTGGGGGTCTTTTTATAAACTACTTTTTTCTCTTTCTTTCTACGAAGTTATAATTGTCATGTCAAACTATCAAGTACTGTAATTTACATGTAATCAATCTTTTCAAAAAAAAAATCTAAAGTAAAATGGTTTGTTTAGTTTAAATTAAAATCTTGTATTTATTTGATAGACATGTACTCCACTACATTTTTTACTATTATTATTATTGAATTTTATACTGGGAGTACAATTATAAAATTAAATATGTATATGTTTTTTTTATCAAATTATAAATCAATTTTTATGACTTTAAAAAAAAATTTAAATCATAACAAAAATAATCTAAAGTTCAAAGGTGAAAAAACCTTTGTGTAATATAATTTTTCTGAAAATTTTTATTTCACAAGGTTTTTTCAACCAGGTAGAGATTTAATTTTTTTAATATTTAATCTCTCTCTCTCCCTCTCTCCCTAGAAAATAAGTTGAAAAGATAAGTCAGATCAGCTGTCAGTGGAATTGTACATAGTTTTATACGTGTACATGGACTACACATTTTTCTCAGTAGGATCTTTGACTGTATTAAAAAAACCAAAGTCGAGATGAAAGTCAGAGTCAGGATATATATCGAGAGAGAGAGAGAGAGAGAAAATCCAAGTTTTTTCCTGAAACTACAAGAAATACAAGGAAAGGATACATGAGATATTTTACAAGAAGACGCATTGGGAAGTAATAAGAGCGAGACGGAAAGGCCGGGAAAGAGATTGAAGTTTATTTCTCGAACGATCGATGAATGGCTGTTGCTGTACACTGTTAGTTTGTCTATACATATACACTAACACACCGTCTTGATACAGATCCACAAAGTCGCAATGTGATCTTTGTATATTATCACGAAGGGTTGTTGAGGATGTGGGGAGCTCGTGAGAGTTTTTTTTTGCCTTCTCTTTTTTTTGTGCTTGACTACATTTGTACATTATACGTTAGTGTAGATTCTTTTTTTTTTGTGGACAGATATGAGGCTCTATCTTCACCTTGGCACATTATGCACTATTACCAAATCACACGAGTATCTATATATCCTTGTATTTGAGTACTGAGAATTGCAATTGAGATGGCAATCCTGAGGAGTCTCTCTCTCTCTCTCTCTCTCTCTCTCTCTCAGTACTTTCTTTTTTTCTCATGGTTTTTTTATATATAATCTATATAAGAGTAAAAACTACATATGGGGACTACAATGTGAGTATTTTATTGTGTAAAGAGAGAGAGAAAGTCTCAAGAGCAAGAGTTTTGTATTGTAAAATAAATGTATGCCACTGCCGCTCTGTGACTAGACGATATATTAGGTAATAATATATATTGCTGTATATATATCAAGGGATAAGAGGAGGAGAAAGTATTTTCTTTTGGGGTAAGTATTGGTTTGGCTAAGCGTCGCAGCCTGTCAAGTCAAAGTGGAGGCTTTGGCTTTGGAAAAAGAAGCCAAGAGGTAATAAGGAGTGATCGGGAGAAGAAAGAGGGAGAGAAAGCATGAGAGAAAGAATAGTGAGAATGAAACGAAGACGAAATGTGAAATGGTGTGAAGTAACTCTGCAAGCCCACTTCCCAAGAATGAAGAACGAGAGACAGAGAGAGAGAAAGAAGGGAGAACAGACTTTCGCTTTGATTTCCTAAATTAATGCAGCGTGACACGTAGTCGAGGCGAATGGCAAATCCGCCTCGCCCTTTTCCTCACTCACATCATCTCCTCTTCCCCTTCTTTTGCCAAAAAATCTTGTGTGTATGTATGTGTCTTAAGTAAAATAACTTTTTTTTGGTGGGCATTTCATGTTTCTCCTTCTTGCATTTCTTTACTATTGCTTTGACTTGTCTACTTGTTAAAAAGTACAAGAGAGAGAGAGACTCTTACTACTTTTTCTCATGTAATTCGCATCTTCTTCTTCTTTCCCTTCCCGTGACTGTCCGACTATGCGGAACGACTTGTAGTCCGAAGCCAACTGTCTTTGTTATGGTCAAACAATAAAAGATTATGTCAGGAGTTTGTCATTTTCTATGTTTGATCATGTGCAAGAGGATGGAACAGGAGACAAGAGACGCCTTTCAAAAACTTCCGTTTAACTTCTTTTAAATTTGTTTGATTAAAACTTTGGGGCAAAACAAAAAAACTAGTTCAACAGTCCATATATGTTGTCACCCATAAATCCCTCTCTTTTTTCTCTTTATTTTCTATTGTAAATAAATTCATTTATAGCTGATGGATATTATTTCTATACAAATCAATTGAATGATACAATGACTCTATAATTCTCCCAATTCACATAAACAAACTTTACAAAAATTGTATCTGTATACCAGTATAGGCTATAGGGGACACACACACCTAAAGACAGTTTAGGGCATCATAAAATCTGAATGAGAATATTAGAGGAGGGCCGACAAGGATTGAAGTGGAAGTGGAGGAGGAGGAGGTTGAAGTTGAGGGCGTCGTTGCATGTTGGAGAGTTGAAAGACTTGAAAATTTGATTAGGTTAAGTTAAGGTGGGTCGACGGTCGTGGACGAGTTTTTATCAGAAGGAAATTGAATGAATGTGAGTTGCCTGGCATTTCTCAATAGACCTTTTGTGTGGCTACGTTCCAATTCAGTAGCTCCCCAAACTAACTTAACAAAAATCTTATACACACACATTTATTATACCTACGTGGATCCTTTGTCGTATTAAACGCCTCATGGAAGGCTCAGTCAAATTGAACGAGCTCCTAATGATATTTATACACATGTATACACTTCAATCTAGCCCCTAGCCCTCTCTCTCTCTCCTGTACTCCATGGAGAATGAGGGAGGAGTAGAGAAAATTGAAAATATATTTAGTTGGTCAACAATAAAATTTTAATCTTATGTAACCATCATACGAGTATGACGGCGATCAAAATAACATACAATAAAATGTATAACATGCATACAGACGACAATCATCTTGTACTACATATGCGAGTATATGGGGAAAAATGTGGGACGCGCTAAATGTTAAAAGTATTGACCAAGTACATTGAAGTACAAGATTTTTTATGAGGATAAAACTAAATTGTAATGGCTGATGATTTTTTTTATTATTTTACAGGAAGAAAATCAACAGACTCCATCTTAAGCTCACAATCTCCGTCAGAAAGTAAGCGTTTTTAAGTTACAGTCAATCATTATTTATGTACTTTTTTGTGTATTGTACGTTGGACGATATTATTGGACAAGTAATTTTTTTTATACGGTATTTTTTCCATATATCATAAATTTCATACTTTTCATGGTAAATGGACAACATTTCAAGTCATAATGGGGGCCATACTCGTAAATATGACCTCATAAATAAGAAACCAAAAAATATTTTTTTTTTCAAAAACGAAAAGTCAAAAACGAAAAATATGAGAGCATGATCAATTTCTTTATTATTTAAAAAATTAAATTGAACACGTTTTGCTAAATATTCATTACTACTCAGAAAAATATTAAATGAAAAAATCATTGTCATTTTTTATTTTTGCCAAAAAAGTGGGTCAAAATTTAAAATATTCTCCATTTTATAAATTTTTCAAAAGAAAAGAGAGAGAGAGAGACAAAGTTTGATTGAGTAAATATTGTCGCTCTTTTTTTGGTTCAAGAAATCTTGACTGTGACAATATGTGTTTTAGTATACATATTTACACAAAAAAAAAGTTATACTCCAAGTAAAATAGCTACATTTAAAAGCCACCCTTGTGTCCTTGCAACATGTTTAACATGAAAAAGTCTGTGCTTTATTTGACTGTAAGGATAACTACCCTACTGCATATGTCTAGAGAGAGTCTTTATAAGAGAGAGAGAGCATCTTGGAAGAAAACTGGGATACTTCATCCGGCTGAATGGGTTGAGACGTCAGTCAAGTGCAATAAAAGAATGTTTATGTTAGCATAGGTTATGGAATATGTGGTTTATAGAATTGTGAATCGTCTCTCTACGTTATCATGTCACAGGGCACACACATACTTCCGTTCTCTCTTTAGTTTGCTATAATATGTGTACAAGGACTATAGAAGGTAGTCTCTTTGAATTACAATACCATTGCACAAATTCCCCATTTTTTTATACTATTACTACCACAAGTAGTCCAATAGTCCAACAACTGGAAACCCATGTCATTTTGTCCCGTGTTTGAAATCTTGAGTAGAAATCTTAGTCATACTATTTTTCCACTTCTCTCTCTGTGTGTGGGTGTGGGTATGGGCTACAATGTTAGGATATGAGAATAAAGTTCCCGACTCGAACAATCCTTAAACGGCTTTTTTTCCAGATGCTACAGACTGATATTATATTATAACAGCACAATGTTGGTTGCAATATTTTTTCCACTCCTATCATTTTTATTTCTCCATGATAATGTACCACCAGTACTGTACAAAAACCTAAGGGGCCACTTTTTTTTCTCTCTTTGACTTTGATTTTCAGGCTCTTAGAACGTCGTAAAATGTTGTCCTATTACTATTACTATTATATGTCATACATACCAAGAATATTGGTTTTAAATGGATATGACACAAATTTATTGTATGGGCTATGGCCCTACCAAGGATTTCTGTTTGTAATATTATAAATTGGTAGCAGATGAGGTCAAAATTATTTTTTTTAATTGACAAGTCATTGACTTTCATAATGAATGACAATTTTTACATTTTATGAGTTGCACGTGGACTGGCAACATTCAAAAAAAAATTAATTTTTTTTTAAATATTGAAAATGAATTACATAAAATAGACAATATTTTAAACTCATTTTTTTGTAAAATAGCATAAAAAAGAAGTGTAATTTACAGCATTATCATATTCGATTTGAAATAAATTCACGAAAGAAATAAAATAAATTGAAAAGAAAATGGTCATACAGGGATATTCAAAATGTTTTTTTTGTTATGGATGCAATAAAAGTGTTGTTGTCCCTGTCATTGCACTTTGTTTCAACCTTTTCTAGAGCACTAAATAAACTCCTCTTTTGGCCCCCTCTTGTAACTTTATTTTTTTTCTGTCAATGCCCGGCACGCTCCCAACTCGACTTGTGTGTTTTTGTGTTTTTTACATATATCTTTGCAAGTAAAGTTCCATTTGATATTTTTATACATAATAATTCCCTCTATTTTTGTAGACTCTCCACTACTCCACAGATGGAATGTATTTTTTTAAAAGTGTTTCTGTATACTCGTACCATTTACGAGGGGAGATCAAAAAGTAATGATTATGATTTTTTATCTCGGTTGGTTGTAAAGCGATGACCAAGATATTTGAG
>JAQIVZ010001752.1:0-27942 GCA_034700945.1 Arrhopalites spinosus
TTTAATTAATTTTGTACTTAAGTCCATTGATAGACAAAATTTTGATGTTATTATTGTACTGCTTGACCTCTCGAAAGGATTCGATTTGGTTGATCATAATATTTTAATTAACGAATTAATAAGATTAAAAGTTAATTTTGATGATATTCTTTGGTTAATTTATTTTCTTAAAAATAGACAACATTGCGTCAAAGGGAATAATAACTTATTTTCGTCTCTAATGTTTATTAAAAATGGTACATCACAGGGGACTAAATTAGCACCACTTCTATTTATCATTGTCATTAATATTTTATTAGATAATTTCACTAAACAATTTATTAATAATAACAACCAATCTGTTAGTTTTAATATCAATGGATATGTAGATGACACAACTCGAAAAAGTCGAAAAAGTCAAATTTGGTGAAATGCCTAAAATGCAATTAGTTCTTAATCATGTTGTTAAATGGGTTAAGGATATTAATATGGTAATTAATCCAAAAAAATGTGTTTATTTAATCATAGATCCTTCGAGAGATAAGAAATTTTCAAATCTCAATTTGTCAATTAATAATATTAATTTACCGTGTGTAAATTCTGCCAAATTATTAGGCGTTCAGATTGAGTTTAATCTTAAATGACACAATCATATCGGGTCTGTCGTTAAAAAAGCTAATCAAAAAATGTTTGTTAACTATTTATAAATCACTTGTAAGAAATATTATCGAATACTCGTCCGCTGTATGGTGTAATGGTTTAACAAATTTAGATAATAGATTATTAAATAGTGTAGAAAAAAGATCTTTATCTATTATTTTCTCTAAATCTGTGAATAGAAATTGTTATCTGCTATTAATATGAAGAGCTTACAAGAGAGGAAAAATATATTGTTATTATCATTTGGAAGAAAATGGTTGATTTCTGATAGGTTTAAAATGTGGATTGAACCACAACTTGTTAACTCTGGTAGAATTATGAAATCTAATAGAATCTTTAATGAAATTAGCTGTAGTAAAGTCAGGTATAAAAAATCATGTTTACCTGCCATAGTTAGAACACTTAATTCTTGTGACGACCTAAAGAAATATTATTTTAACAGTTGATGATCTTTTGTGAAAATGTAACTAAGTACAAGTCTTAATTAGGATGACCTTACTATTTTCAACTTAATCTAACCTGTTGTCTAGATACCTTACTTCTAGTAAGGATGACGATTGTAATTTAGTTGTGTATGTTTTGTTGGTCAATAAACATTATTATATTTATATTACTTACGATATATATATATATTTACATGAAAGAAATTGGCAAAGATAAAAATTTATGGTATAAATTTGGATTAAATCGACTATTAATATATTTTTTTAACTTGTACTTGAACATGGTAAGTGACAATGGAGTAAAGAGTCAATTTTAATTTTAAAGAATGTTTAAAAATTTTGTGTATGATTTTATTTTATTAAAAAAATATTTTTTAAAGGATTTAACCTTTTGGATTTAGAGTAAGAAAAAAATGTAGGAAAAAAAAGTTGACGATATTATTTACTTTGACTTTGAGCTGTAAAATAATAATGGAATCAGAAAAAATACAAGTGTAGAGCTCACACGTGAGTTGCTTCCTTGTAAAAGTTGATCATAGTTTTACATGCACACACACAAAACGTTAATTTATGAGTTAAAAAACTCCTCATCGACGAACAAATGCACCGTTAAGAGAAACAACAGTCTAGTTTCCGACGGAAAGACAGACCAAAGTCGTCGTCGGAAAGTCGCAAAAGTTTTCAACAATTAACTTTTCTATACCTTCCCATTTAAACTTGACCAGTTTTAACACACATGCTCCATGTTCCTCTTTTTCTCTTTGTGGTTGGGAGAAGGGAGAGAGAGAGGAAAAAAACCATATTCATATTTACTGTAGTATGTAAGTGCATACTTTTGTGTATTATATGTTACACGAGTAAATTATGATTATTATTATTACTTTAAATCACTAACACATACACACAACACGTCTTGTGCTTTGTCCATGGAAGGTTTCTTCTTACTTCAATTTTTTTTACCCTCTACCGTTCTTATTTTTTTTTCTCTTTGAGTCCAAGAGAGAGAGAGAGAGAGAGACTTGAGGCTGAGTCATATCAATGATTCTCATATTTTACTCTAAATAAATCAAATCAATTTCTAACTTGTCAAGTCTCATTTTCAATTGAGATTTGTCATTGATCTTGAATTAAAAGACGACAAATTTTTTTTGTTGCGTCATAAATTACAAGTTGAGACTTATTTAGCACAAGTTTAAATTGAATTTAAAAATATATTTATTTGTAATATAGAATTAGCCATGAAATGGTTCTTTATTGAAGAATATTTTATATTTTGTACATTTCTTGAGTCTTATGACCATCATGGAGGTGGAAAATGTCGGTTTATACAATTTTCAAGGTGTAAAGTTCCTCCCCTCCTAGAGAGAAAATGAATTGTTAAATACACAAAATAAAAACGTTTTTTGAGGAAATAATGGCATGGGCAAAAAAATCATGTAAAGAAATCCGAGTCACGACATTGACTCTAATTATCATTTCCGTTTGGACCCCAGTCAGACTCTTTATACATTTTTTTACAGATACAGATATCACTTGTCTTCATTGTTCTCAATACAAGGATTTTTTTGTCCCTAAATAAAAACCATATCAAAAATATATTTTATTGGATAATTTCATCATTTGGCTTTAATCCAATAATGTGTTATATTTTATGAGAGAGAGAGAGGGGGATGTTAATTTAAATAATCAAGACGGTATTAATCAAGATGTTAGATGTTCAATTTAAAATAAAACGTTTCTTTTTTTATTCAACGGCAATACCGACACATGTAAAAAAATTGTTAAAAGCCAGCTTAAGAAATGACTTCCTATTTAGAATTTTGTTGACGATTAAAAAAAAAGACAAACTTAAACATTATACACAAGAGAGTATTGAATTAAGAAACAATTTAGCATTGAAATTAATTTTATTTTAAATGTCAATTCTTTTTTATATACAGTTATATATTTTGTATTGATTTGATTGATTCAACTACCTTACATAGGTAGCAAAGCAATAGTTAACTAATATAATTTCAATCCGGAAATAATTTTTTAAATATCTTTATCATTCACTTAATCAATCCAACATCGTCGTCTTGTTGACATAACATGTACACTACTTGGGTAAAAACACCTTTGTCCTGTGTATCTTGATGTTCTTCTCTCAAGTCAATTTCCTGTAAACATTAAGTCATTAAATTACCTTTCATATCATATATATATACAGTCTTCTTTTTTGCTCCATACCGATGAATAGAACACAACTAGGTAAATTATGTAGAGTATTAAAGGTCTTCAAAAATATGAGTTCGATGAACTGTACATCACACTCTCTCTACTATTTATTTGCTACAAATATTTTCCACTGTAGAGAATAGAAATGAGGATCATAATTATATCTCATTTGATTTTTTTTTCATAAAAAAAATTGAACGATATAGACAAATAACAATGGTTTTACTTTTTTTTCTCCATTAACTCGGGTGGTAGGTTAAGACGTGGTCATGTATTTAATTTTTTTTTCAAAGTTTCCTTCCAAATTGACTTTTTTTCATACTTTTAGCAAAAAATGGAATTTATACCTAAAGTCCAATTTTTTATGACATTTTTTATTCTCTTGTAAATTCAAAAATGGTAAAAATGTAGAAATGGGAGAGAAAATAATTGAGGGAGAATAATTAATCCGCATAAGAAGAGAGGAGGAGGGGGCAGATTTAATGTGACAAGGTCAGAGCTCAATTACAAGAACTAGTCAAAATGTTTGAGTGTACCCTATATATTTACAAAGCTTGGCAATATTTATATTCACTAAAATAATAATCAGTAGAGAGACTTATGAGACTAGGTTTTCTGACTTTGCAAAAGTTGTTTTTGTTTTGTTTCTGACTATACTCATATTATACAGTATAATATAGAGTATAAGAAGTATTAGGTTTAAAAAATAAGGAATAATATTCAGTACATAATGTATAAGGAGAGATAGACAAGTGTTTTTTATTGCTCAATGTAAACTTTTTTGAGTCTAGGCATTATAATGTAGGCAAATGTATTTTCATGCGTGAGAAATTTCTTGTTTCCGTTTTGTGATTATTTTACATATACACACACACACACCTATTATACATAACAAGTTATACATATATAGATATATAAATGTAAAAGAGTACGAGTAATATATAATATGTGTACATAAATTGAGAAGGCTTAATTTGCTTTTGCATGAGAAATCAGACTTGGCGAATGGCCTAAATATTTTCTTAGACTTGGAAATAGTACATACATACATACATATATCTATCTTAAACAAGTACATAAGATGAGTTTAGTGGACATTAAGTCCCCTTGAATTTAAAATAGTTTCAATAGAGCCGCACCCGCTTCTTTTTGCTTCTTCTTATATTAAAAAAACAATTTTAATACCGTTTTTCATACAAAAGTGAGGATATACAGAGAGACAGAGGCAGAGAGAGAGAATAATTTTAGAATTTAAATTGAGTAAATAAAGAAAAAAAACGTGCGTATGAATTTGTCTTTGCTTTGAAAAAAAGTCTGAGTAGAGACACATACCAAAAAAAGATGGTGCGTATCAGAGAGATATAGTTTGTTATATAGAGTCCATGTCTCTTATTCAAAAAAAAGAGTTTGTGTAACGCGGACCGACCATGAGTCCGCTTGACCAGTCGAGAATGACAGAACAAAGTGCAATGTAAATTTTCATTTGTATAGTTGGGCTGACCTCAGTGTCCACTTTACCTCGACATCTCTCTCCATCCATCTCATCGAGGCAAATCAGAGCCAAAGTCATGATATCTTGTGCATATTATTGAGAACTAGAATTAATTTTTTAACTTTAATACACTCACTTGACTTCTTTCATTCACTTGCACTTGGCCCATTAAGATAACGTGAAATGTACAAAAAAATGGATAAAGGAGCAACAGGTGGAATTCGATGCAAATTAGGTTTTTAGACGCTCCAGTGAGTCCAATCTACACGCTCCGTTGACTGCCGCGTGGCTCTCCTTTTACTCTTTTTATACCAAAAATAATTTCTTTATGTACCAAGTACTCTATTATGTGTCTCCCAAAAATTTTCTCAATGGAGTTTTTGGGTAACACGAAATGTGAGGAATTTTGGACACTATAGATATTATGTACATGTATATTATATATAGGAACTTTTTTGTGAATTATTAACTATTATCATAAATAAAGTAAAGACATGGACAGGTTCCTTTCATCTTTAAAGTGCGGCAAATATTGTTAGATTGTAGAGAAGAGGGAACGTCAATACAATCAACACATTTTTATCATACAAGTCTATCTCTATTCTCAATCTTTATATCTCAACAATATCCAGATGCTGGTAGACAAACGTCATCCTCTTTTGCATGAACATGAACACATCCATATGGTCCTATTTTGTGCTCGGAATTCTCTTCTCTTTTTTTGTAGTTAATTTCAGAGAACTTTACTATTATTTATAAACCTTTTTTTTGTTAACGTTAACAAAGATAAATGAGCTTTCACTCCGTTATAAAATGTTATCGACTTTATGACTTCAAAATTCATTGAAATTCCAGAATTTAAAATTACGGAAATTTTTGTATTTTTTTACTATTTAATACATCTGACTTAAATTTAGAAATTAAAAAGATTAAAAGTAACTGTAAATAATTTAACACAATAATAATTATCCTCACCGTTTTTATATCCTTAACCCCTATCTTTTTCTATTTTTCAATTTTTCTGCATGAAAACCAAAGCCACGAGTGACAAATTCAAGTGGACATCATAAAAATTATCTTATAAAATTTAAAGTTAAAGTTTATAAATGTAAAGAAATGATTGTTTGATTAATTCATTTCTTTTTTTTCCTAAATTCCCTACTTCCGTTTCTGACCTTCAATTTTCATCTTTGTATCATGTCAAATTAAGTTATTTAATGTATTGAAATATATTTTCTTATATTATTTTTATGATAAAATTTAAAACTAGACTTAAATTTTTTTAACCTTGTCAAAAGAGGAAAGAATTTCAAAAGAATATTCGTTCCACAAAATATAAAAATGTGTAAAGTTTAGGATATACGGTAGTAAAAATTAAATTTGTCCAAATGTTTTAACTCTTTTTTTTCAAAATATAAAATGTACAAAGTATCAAATAATATTCTTTACTCATAGGAACATCCTTGAGTAACTCTGTTTTTGGCCAAAACTGATTATTATGAAGGTATAATCCTGTCATTTTAAACAGAAGAGTAATTATTTGAATGTGACGAGATCCAAGAGCCCAAAAAACTGTTTCATGTCCTTTTTCTCTCTCTCTCCCTCAGTTACACACATTGCATTGCATTGTACACAGTATAGTGCATGTATGTATATGTATAGAAATAACATGAAGCATGCTAATGCTAATTTAACAAAGGTAACTGAGAAGCATGAAATGACAGCGTAATTTCAAAAAGTTTGTTTTTTACAAGGGGCAATTTAACCCCATCACCATTTGGGTTTGACTTGTTTGCTTCTCTTGTTGTTGTTGTGACTAAAAATTTTTACAGATAGATACTCTACATATTTCTATTACTGTCTTCTCTCTCTCTCTCTCTCAAGTTACCGTCGCGAAAGTCAAAATCATGATCCGTGCCCATATGTGACCTATATGCTCGCCATTTCATTTCATCTCCTCCTTTTTTGTCATCTTACTTCTTCTTACTTTGTCATACTGACTCTCCGTCTCAATGAAAGCAAAATGAGAGACATGTACAAACTACAGAGACAGAAGGAGCCAAATTATAAACTTACATAGAAATGTCAAGAGTGTCTATACTCAAAAAGAGAAAAAGTTTCTGTTGAAATTTGTCTCTAACATTTTTTTTATTTCAAACAATTTAATTTGATAGATTGAGATGTGTAATTATTAGGCTACTCTCCAAGTCGAGACAGATAGAGAAAAGACTGTGAGACACTATATTTTTTTCAATTCACATTTGCACTCATTCTTCCTTCATAAACAAGAGAAATGTAAAGCAAAAAAATTCTCTCTCTCTCTCTCTCTCTTGTCAATGATAACAAGGGGAGCATTAGAACAAATGGAAGTTGATGATCTTGCATTTTTTATGGGAGAGTGACAGGAGTCACCCTCATCTAGAAAAAAAATCTTTTATTCTTTTTTTGGACCAACTTCTTTCACAAGTAAAGTTCCACCCGGGTGAATGCCACTTGAACAAAGTTATTATTTTGTTATTATTCTATACATCTCTATAGCCCCCCTCTCTCTCTTGTAGAACATTAGCATTTGTAAAGGAGACGAAATCTCTATCCGTTGGAAAAATAAATTCTTATTCTTGCTCATGCATAAAATATTCACCGTAATAAAGGCAACAAAGTCTGGCTCTGGTGTCGGAAACAAGATTTTATATATTTAGAGAGAGAGTGTGTGTGTGTTGGTTATTTTTAAAAAAAATTAAATCAGAAAAACTGATTTACAGTTAAACCTGATTTTATAAATAAAGTTGAATAGAAAAAGAGAGATGGCAAATGAGACAATGTAATTGAGTCATCATTTAGTTGAATTTTAATGAGAAACGTGGAAAGATTCCATTAAATTAAATAATTCCACCTCAGGTGTCAGAATTTCTTGTTATGTATCAGTTATTTATAAAAATTTATTTTCAAACAGTTAATTTTATGGAGGTTAAATTTTTTTTTCAAAAAATAAAATGTCTTAAAATGGACTCACTAGTGATTTGTGAGTTGTCGTGTATTGTTTTGAAAAGAAAAAAAAGTCAAAAAAAGAGAAATGCGTTTGAGGGAGCATGATGTAGAATAAAGATTTTGAGGAAGGAAAAATGAAAAGCTTTTTCATGTGTACAAAACTAAAAAAAACTAGAGAGATGAAATTTTTTTCTCTTCTTATTCTTCTTAATACAAGAAGGAGACTAATAATTAGAGTTGAGGGAGGGTTGACATGAGACGGTCGAATGAATAATCCGAGTGAAAGTAGGGTGGAAGATGTCAAAGGAGTTGCATCAAAGGATCGGAAATGAACAGACAGACATGTGTTCTACCAAGCTTGACCAATTCATGTACACACTACTTACACACATCCTATTTACTTATCCCCTCCTCCTCCTCCTCTTTTTAAGATACAACTTTTCTTCTTTTCTTATACTAAAAAACCCTTTCCCAGGGTCCTTAGAGATACAAATACACACGCCACAAGATGTACATACACAGACTCAAATGTTTGAAGGATCATGTAATGTGAAATGTAGCACATGGAAAAAATGGTTTCTTAATTTTATTTTTTTTTTAAAAAAAAAATTTGAATCATTTTTATAAAAGTTGATCAAAAAAGTTTCATGTTTCTGTTGGCTCTTGTTGGGACTTGAGAGAGAGAGAGAGTTGGTAGGAAGAAATTGGTTTTGAATTAAAATAAATCTTTAGGAGTACCACATGAGGACACAAGGTAGAAAGAAGGGGAAAAAATTAATAATAGAATTAAAAGGCATTGTTCGTTCTCGTGTGTACATAGGTGGGCCATGTTGACGAGGTATGGATAAATATGTGGGTACAAAAAAGGGTTTAGTTGTACAGTACACATGTAGTTAAATTTTCTTCTTATGAAACTGAAAGCGAGTATATTATGTGGAGCCGTGCATTTATGTAATGCCCGTGAGGTCAGGAGCAATGGAGTGGAACCTGTGTGACGAATTTGTCATCGCTTGCCACAAAGTGTCTCACCCTGGGTTCCTTAAACAGGTGATTTATGAAGGGGGGGTAGAGGACTGTAAATCATTTTCCATTTAGTTTTTTTTTCTCTTTTTCAAAGAACACACAATCAATTCTAACGTGTCATGACATGTCCACGAGAGAGTCTCGTTTTTCTTTTGAAGAATATTTTCTTGGTTTAAATAATCTGTATAGTTTGTCAAGAAAATTAAAATGAAATTTTTTTTCCATAAAATATTTAGTCTCCCTTCTTCCTATTTTATTTAAATGAATATTAATAACTTTATATTTTTATTTTAATTTTACTTGATTTTTAAAAAAACATTTCAAACTTGAAATTTTTCATTTGTCTGTTTTCTTTTGACGGGTGACCTTTCCTGTGAGAGAATTTGATGTGGTACAATTCATAGAAATATTTTTTTTTTGAAATTTTGTTGATGCAACTTTTTTTCATGTTTGGGAATATTATGAAAATTTGACCCTCTCTCTCTCTGTGAAGGTGAGGTGAGTTGATGGACGTTAATTTCTCGTTAATTTCTTTTCTTGATTCTTGACTTGGACATTCCATTCGTGAATGTCATCACATTCACATTTTACAAAAAAAAAGTTGGTTAAACTTGTGAACACACATCCTTTAGTCTTTCATGAGAAACATTTTATGTCGGGTAAACTAGGGATTTATCTGCATTGCTATTTGACATGTCATACCTGTACACACTACCTGTACCTGTACACAGTGATGACGACTGACACACTACGTTTCCTTCATCACCACAGAGATCCTCTCATGAATGATGGGGAGGAGATGGGCAGGATGTGTAGGGGCCCTCAATAATATTAATGGCAACCACAATTAAATAACTACAAAATAAACTTGTAGAAAAACAACTTTTTTTCTATCAAAAACCTTTATATAGAGTAAAAAAAGTGTACTCTACTGCTACTTCAGATGATTGTTGATGGCTATCACGAGGACGTGATGAGTTGACATTTTTTCACATCATTGTATTAAACCACCCTAATTAAAATGAACAATTAAGTTCGAGCAGGGAGAAATATTTTTTTATATTCAATTGCGTGCGCATCACTTTTGACGTGAAAAATCTTTTTTGGCACGCAACTAAACTAAAGTCTCTCTCTCTACAAATAAA
The DNA here is from genome assembly GCA_034700945.1 of Arrhopalites spinosus. Taxonomy (NCBI): domain Eukaryota; kingdom Metazoa; phylum Arthropoda; class Collembola; order Symphypleona; family Arrhopalitidae; genus Arrhopalites; species Arrhopalites spinosus. Next base: position 9,948 of record JAQIVZ010001752.1, read on the forward strand.
TATAAAATATTGTAAAACTTTACATGTGTTTATAAATATAAAGAATTTATAGAGTTGCGTAAAATGTGAGCATGGATAAAGTCAAAAAAAATTCTAAATTTATTACAAAACGAAAAAAACAAACATTGAACATTCATCATCCAATGCAATTTATTTAAATTGTACAAAAAAATAAATATTAGTCATTTCCTTTTACTCAATAATATTTGTCATTAAGGTCACTCTGATCAAAAGACTTTTTGCTAGTTTTAGCATGTGAGTTGGATGATTCATAATTTATGATAATGTAAAGTAAAAAAAATATTAAAAATTAAGCAAATTTTAATTTAAAAACTGTCTTCTGAATAAGGAACAAGAGGTCATTTGGGGAATGTATCTTTAGAGAGAGAGAGAGATTCAAAAAATTGTATGCGTGTATCTGTAGGGAAGATTCTTTTTTTTTGACTTTGAAAGTGATTGGTATTAATATTTTTAACACGGCACGACACAAGAGTCAGAACCCACGGGGCAGTAGGAGGACACAAAGAATACCTTGTACATTCTTAATAACAATTTAGCTAATACTTTTTGTACAAGAGAGAGAGAAAGAGAGAGAGAGAAGGGGGAAGCCTCTCTTAAAATTTATTGTGTCAGTGTATGTATATTGATAAAGGATGACAATATGGAATATCCCTTTACCGCCTCTCATGTCTCATTATCATAAAAATATTTTTTCCTCTCTATTAAAGCTATGTACAGATACAAACATACTGTATGACTACTTCATGTTCTTGAAACTTTGTTGTTGTTCACAAACCCCCCTCCCTCCTCTCCTCTCTGCATCAATGTACAAACTCTTACGAAAGAGACAAAAGTTTGAGCACGAAATAATTTGACTGCATGTGAGTTGTTTAAAAAAGTATCATACAAAATGTTTATAAGATCCTAGTTAATATTGTAATGTTAAACTAAGTGTTGGAGAGAGAGAAAGATGAATAAAAGTAATTATTGGCTGCCATATCAAGTGATTTCAGTTTAGAAGGACTAAGCCTTGAAGGAAGGTATTCCTTTTATAGAGACAAATTAAAGCCATGATCTCCCAGCCAACGGTCATGCATCCCTATCCCTTTTCCGATCTGTACAAATAAGAATACTTGACAAAAATAGCCACAATCTTTTTAAAATAATGTATCCACACATCATGTAGTCAGTATGGTCACAGTCACAGCCAATTCCTTTGAAATTCTCCATTTAATTTTTTAAAATAGTGCAGTAGTTAACTTACAGTCTCTGTTGACTGTTACAGAGACACGAAATCGTCCTTCGCCCATTTTTTTGCAATGTTATAAGAATTCAATTTATTTTAACATGTACATTTAATACGAAAAAAACGAATTAGAAAAAATTGCAAATTCATTTCCAGGATAAACTAAAAACTAAGAGTACATGTATGTACATGTATGTATAGTGTATAAAAAGAGAGAAAAAAAAAGTATTTAAATATTTTTGAGGGGAGAGTTTAAGTGGACTAATCCGACTTTCGCTTTAGTTGTGACTTTAACGGGGTATGATTGAGCGGATGTAAATGACACGATTTAACTTTTTCTTCTTCACCTCCGCATCTCACACACTTAAATGTACAAAGTCTTTGATATATGGAATGATTAGAGTCATGTAAGGAGCCATGTAAAGTTATGCACGATCCTCACCTCACACACACACACGAATTGGGAAGAAAAGAAAACTTGATTTGAAGAGCTGACCAAAAATAGACTTTCACTCTGTCCAATTCCTTGTCAATCATTTTTTCTACAATCCTTCTCATATTGACCAACTCTTAAATTCATGTAAATAAAACGGCACAAGTCTATCCATACACATACTTAAATATACAAGCCTAAAATCCCTTGTGGAGTGTGCTGTGTACTCTCATATGTATATGTACTGTCTGTAAAATTACACATCACCACAAGTACATTCAACATTTCTTATTGGTAAAGAAACTATAGTACTCATCATAATTGGTAATGGTTACGTTACAAGTGATAATATTTAGTCATGCAAAACGAGGCGAGGCAAAAGAAATGTAGCGTATATAACACTTGATTTTTTTTATCCCCCTTTTTTACAACCTTTCTTTATTATTATCATACTCTAATTCTAAACCAGAGCTGTCTCTAGTCTGAACAGAAGAGAACAAGGAAGCTTCTTTTAACATAGAAGTGAACAGTCTTTTTTTATCCTACAAGATATAACTTTTTTTTTGTGGTGGAGGGCTGAATGGGTTTTTGTGTGGCTTTAAAAAAAAAACTTTTATTTTTAGGGGGTATAACAGCTCATCGTTGGATAGACGGTTCGGTGGTTATAGTGGTTTTTATGATAGTGAAGATAGTAAATACTATAGTAGGGCACAAAATAGGCGTCAATTGGCGATCGCCACAAATCACGGCTTGTTAGGCCTCCCTTTCAGGTTGACAATGACACTGATTGATTCCCAATTGCATCCCCTCCTACCCAACCGTCGTGATCCACAGCAATTTAGCTCAATTCGCATCCATTTGTGTTTGTGATGACTCTCCTTGTCTATTCCTATTTCTATTTTGTTACACAAAAAAATATAATCTTTTTCCTTACAACATTTATTATTTCTGCACTACACTACAGTACAGTCTATAGTCCCATCCCATAGTGTACAGGGACTGGTTGTGGTTAAAATTTTGAGTCCTGATAATGTTCACGATTTTTTTTGTCTTGTTCTTTTTCATGATGATTATTTCAGTTCATATATTTTTTTCTTCATGTATTGTGTACTTGTAGAGATACAAGACAACAAGTAATATTTTTGTTGAGACGGTGAAGTCTCAAGACGTGACATTCCAACTCATCAACACAAATGGTTTGGCCGTGACTTTTCCCTAAATGTAATGAAATGAAACTAAATTAACTAGCATGCTTTTACTATATTACATGTAGTCTCATGTTATATTATAGTCTCCCCTGGTGTTCCTCTACTAACTGCCTATACTTGCATCTTCTTTTTTCTTCTTCTTTTTTTTGTTGTTGAACTAGAGTATACTGACCTTTTTCAAACTTGAGAAAGAGTTTTTTTGTCTTTTGTACAAAAAAAACCGCAACGTCGACAAAGACCAACGGCATATTATAGTACTCATCATTAAATAATAATAATAGAGAGAGAGATAATTTCACTAACCAACATCTGTTGATTATTTTTATACTATTTTTCATCATCTCTGTCATACATACTCGTACATACTTGTAGTAGTTGGACTCATCAAAATAGTTTTTTCGTGATATTTGTACTTGTCACATGGCAAATTCCCTTATCTTTATCTTTTGACCAACAGTTTTGGTGTAAGAATAATCGTAAATGGTTACTATTATCCTCAATTTTATTTTATATGCCGGTTGAGAATTTTCTCTCTCTCTCCTAATTTTGGCAAACCAATTTCATTTTAAATTTTTGTCGTGTCATTTTTTTACAAAATATTGTAAAAGAGAGAGAGAGAGACAATTTGTGTATATTTTTAGTTGGAGTTGGAGACTATAAAACATGAAATGTAATTTTTTATAGACGAGACAAGAAAAGACTATAAAACTGACGATGAGTTGACCAGCTTGAGCCTCTCTCTCTTACTCATTTTATAGACCTTGAAAGGGACTTTAGAACGTAATGAACTCTAGAGAAGATACATGGTACATGTCAAAAAAAAAATATTTCATGATTTTTATGAACAACTTGGGATTTACCTATTTGTCATAAATGGTGATGACGAGACGTGGTTATTAAAGCTCTTGAGCTTTTATGTTTTATATGACTCCCAGAAAGACTAGAGAGCGAGAGAAATTCATTTTGGCTCACTTTCAAACCACTTGTGTCCATATCAATATTCTCTCGGCACAATTTTTATCATTTATCTTTTCCTTATCTTACTAATTACGTGAGGCGAAGAGAATTAGTCAAAGTACAAGTAGCTATGGACTCGTTACACACACATGCCATGTTTTAAATATATTTTTTTTATTTTAATCTCTTTTCGGGACTATAAGTACATCCCAAAATCAAAGTTATTTAGTAGGTAAACTCTCGTCACACTCTTGTACAAATCACTTGAACAATTTTGACCATGATCAAACAGAACCACAAAACTTGTAATAAAAATTCCATTGCCTTGTGAGTTGTGATGTAATTGATTATCTGTACAGAAACATGTAAAATAAATAATTTTTACCTTGGTCAAATTATAAACTCTTCCCATTTTTTACTGGTAAAATATTAAATTCACATATTTTTTTTATGTAAACAAGACTTAACTCTTGCAAAATCGAGTGAAAAACTAAGAAGAGAGAAAGAAACGTGTCAAAATAATTTTGAAAAAAAAGATTCTTTTGTGTGTGTGAATAGTTATCAGAATAATTATCAAAAAAAATATCGTTTAATCGGTGCCCCTTATCGTATCTTGAGTTTATTGAGGTACGAATACTCTTCGTTTTGTTGAATAGAGAAGCTGGATTTTGTACAGATAAAAAAAAATGTTTCATGTGATCACACGATTGGGAGAAGATGTTCGGGAAGATTATGCTGACATCAAAGAAAAGATTCATTTGATTTGTACACTACATTTTCTCGTACCAGGTCACCCGGGCTGGATGACCCACACCATGTAATCACTTGTAGCATGTTCAAATAGACTTGAGAGGAATGCTTTGTGATCTGCCGCTCGTCAATCCCTTTCTTGTTTTTCTTTTTTCTTACTTTGTAGTTTTTAATCTCATTTAAATATTTTTGTGGTAATCATTTTAAACAACAATTTGTTTTAAAACACTTTTTGTGGCCCGAATATTTAAAAGTTTTTTATTAGAAAAAAATTATTTTATAATTATTTATTAAAATAAAATTTTCTAAAAAATAATAAACAAAGTTGTGTTACCAATATAATTATCATCACTTTTTTGTACAATAATTAAAGGATTTCCTCTTTACGCTTCTCCATACCGTGCATTGAGGTCATTAGCTAAATTTAGATAAAACAATTTGATATGTGAATTACGAGTAAACTCTTAGTCTTTTTTTACTTCAGACTCATCGATGAAAGGTTAGACAGGGCAGGTAAATAATTTTTGTTCAAAACGATTCATATTATAACCAAAGAGAGAGAGAGAGAGTCACACGATACGGTGTGTACTCCATGCTACCTTCAAAATACCCGACACACACATACACATAACCATATAAACATAGGACAGGAAATGTAAGAAGATCTCTCTCTCTCTCTCTCAAAACTTTCGTCTAGAAAAAGAATAGTGGAGGATGGAGTCATGTCTCACATCTGTTTTTTCAAGAGGTAATAAATGGTTCCATCCATCAAAAAGTAAGTGAAAGGTATGATAGCAATATTATATTTTTAAAAATTTAACATGAACAGGGAGATTTATATTTAATTTTATATTTTTTGAAACTAAGGAAAGGTTACATCAGTCTTTATCAAAGTAAAGGGTTTTTTTTTGAGAAAATGAACAATTTTTATGTTCTTTTTATTTTATTGGATACACATTTTATACACAGGATACTCACTCTCATATTACAGACAAGTCAACACTTTTGCTAAATAAACGTTTAAGAGATATTTTATTTTTCAAAAAACCGATTTAAAACAAAGATTACACACGACACATTAAAGACTGGAAGTCACAATTTTTACCTTGCGGGTTTGTTAAATGCTAGAACTTAGGGACTTCATACGTGACATGTTACTTGTTTAAAATCATAAGTTCAAGTTTAAATTTAAATGTGTGTAAAGTACATACTTAAACTTTGTATAATTTTATACTTATTTTGGAGTGTCTTTGCCGCAAAATTTTAATTGTAATGAAACATGTAATCAAGTCTCAAAAAAATTTCATCACATCACATTCTCCACATTTACCAAAGGGATCATATCTTATAAATATGTACACAGAGGTATACGATGCATGTAACAGAGGGGAAAATAATCGTTTAAGATAATCATAATTGGGCTGGTGGTTCCGCTTTGTACACATAGCAAAAAATATGTACGTACTGTACATACAGTACACTGCTATAAATATGTAAGAAGGGAATTATTAGTTTTAAATGATTAGTATTAGTTTATGTACTTATAATTTATTTTAATATTAAATGTTTCTTTTTTTTCTAAAAAAAACTATTTTACCTTGACATGCTAAGTCTTGGGACTGAATCAATCTTGTCAAAAAATAAATTTATAATTATTATTTTTGCAATCCTAATCTCAAATGCTATATCTACATTTAAAATTTTATCCTAATCATGATAATACAAGTTATTTTACATAATATCTGTATCTGTACATGTACACGTCTTGTCATACAATTTTATTAGGTTTTATTATCTCTCTCTCTCAACTCTCGTCTTGTGTGTGTGTGTGCTGCAAGTCAAGTCATGTTTGGTCTCTTAATATTAATAAGATATTTAAGTCTCAAGTTAACTAGGGAGGTACATAATTATTTTAGTTGGTATCATTCATTGCATGCAATTGAATATGATTCCCCTACCGCCTATGTAATTTAAGGTATGTGCGGTTGTGTGTGTGGTGTACATAATCATTCCATTTTGTGTTTGCTTCTGTTCATTTTACATTAAATTTAGTATACATAACCCTAATGTTTTAATACTTGCTAAGTACCACAATTATCATTAATATTTAATGTACGTGGGAAAAAATATTTTTCATGAAGCTTTTGTTTGTCTCTCTCTCTCTCCTTTTTTCAATTTATGAGTTAAAGAGTTAACCTGAGTCCAACTTTAAGTCCAACTAAATAAAAAGTTACATTGCATGTAGTTTTTGTTGGTCAACTTTTTCTTGAGCTACTGTTTATTAACTCTTATAAATTGAGAGAGGGAATGAAGACAGTAGTCGGAAGGAGCATTTAAAATATTTAATAAAATTACAGATATGATGCTGATTCTTTTATTTCCCCACAAAATTATTATCTCCATGTACTGTCTACACGAGTCTACACAAATGACTTTAATAGTTCTTTTTTTCTCTTCTTTACATTAATGAGACTTTATTATTCTTATTCAAATTATATAATATAGACATTTCTCTCTCTTGCATGTTGTGTGTGGGATTATTTATTTGCACACATTAATTAACATTAAACTTTGAAAGAATTTAATCATTTAAAAAAAGGTTAATAACTACTTCATGCAGTCTATTTTACTTTAACTCAAAACCCCACAATCCTCATATTAAGTGTAATTATAAAGGTCAGAGTATTTAGACTGAAAAAAAAACTGAATAATTTTTTCAAATTATTGTCATTTTGCAAAATCAATGTTTTTAAAAAATTTAATTTTTATTTTTCCTTGTTCTACAACTTTTTAAACTGGTCTCTCCTCTGTATTTAAAAAATTATTTTGTTTTTTTTTCTTAAAAGAACTTGTGTAGTCCTCCTTAGACATGAGACTTCACAGAATTGAGAATTGCATGTGAAATATGAATACATGCAGAATAGTACAGAAATATTTAGCTTTTGACCATGCAGCTAGTTTGTTGTATGAAATTCACTTTTAAAAACTTTTTGAGAATATCTTTTCAATATTTTATTGCACAACTTGTATAATATTAATGTACTTGTACAAGACAAGAATACCTCCCGCAGCGGAGGACCTTTACTTCCCTTTAACAAACATAATATTTGTTAATAAAATTAGATACAGGCTCTCTCTCTCTCTCTCTCTTATGAAGATCATATTTTGCATTCTGTACATAATGGCCTTTAAAATCAAGACAAAGTATGTTACTAACATTCTCCTCTAACACTAAAGCTGTTCCAGAATAAGTTAGAGATGTACATATTAGTCCATGTCCATCGTGCTTCATCAACAACAGGTTTTACTTTTCATCAATTTATTTACGAGACAAGCGGCACTTTTACAAGTGTATCTCTCAAAACAGGGCCTCCTTTTCATAGAAATGTGTACAACAAGTTGAAGAAGATGAGGTCCGTAAATAATATTTTATTATGATCTCTTAAACACGTTAACCCAGGAACTCTCTTTTTTTATTGTTGACTTCTTTTAATAGATAATAATAAACAAAATGATCAATGTAAATAATTTAGAGATATTTGATTACCAAAAAAAACTGAAGGTAAAATATAATATTTCTCAAAAGTCATTCAGTGAGCCAATAATAATTTATTTACATGGTACTGGTACTGTATTTAATAATGATAGATAACTTGTTGACCTCAAAATATCCCTTATGATGATGTTTGCACATAATTAATTTTCTATTTGAAAAAAAACACTGAGCAATAATAATTATTTCATTTTTTTGCATTACACCCCACAACATGAACGACAATGAACAGGTTTATTCAGTCCAATTGCTTCACGACAAAAAATAAAATGACAAGTAGAGAAAAGAATTAATTGTGTATTAAATATTTAAACTACATTGGATAAATATTTTTTTGTAAAGGTTGATAATAAAAAAAAAGCAATTCGCAATTATCTGTCTGTAAATTTATCCTATTATGTTTATATAGAATAGACAAGGGTACACTTGAACCATGTGATATTTACATTGATCAAAAAATTACATGTAGTCAAGTGAATCCTATAGACAGATATGTAGGGAGAGACAAGCTGAGATTGGTAGGAAAGAAGAACAACAAAAATGATAAGAGAGAGAGAATATGAATTTAATATTGAAGAGCATATCAAAGTTGATGAAACATGACATTTAGTTAGTTTGAGTTGGAGTGTATCTCTCTTTGGTATCTTGCACTGTATGAGTCGTGCTTATGATTACACTGATTTCAATATTTTCAATTTTGTTCTCTCTCTCTCTTACATGAGAGAGTATTTAGTTAGTGAGAGCCGAGAGTGGTTTTTTGTAAAATCATGTGGTAGCGAGTCAGAGAGTTTCATTCATGATTGAATCCAGGCTATCTCTCCATATTATCAAAGTCAAAAGGAAATTGGATGAATGGAATGTGGTCCCTTACTTGTTTTAACCTCACTCTCTCCATCAATCTGAGAGTGTTCCTTATAAATAACTTTTTACAATATGTACTCTCATGTATTCCAAACACTTGTATTTGTTTTATAAAACATTTCATCATCAAACCTTTTTTACACTGTACACATTACGCTTCAAATATAAATAAAAAGATTATGTTATACAATTTATTTGTAATGAATCATTGAGAAATATTTCAAAGACGGAAATTTTAGTCTGGAAAATTTTACCAATCCTCTCTCTCCCTTTTAGTACAAACTCCTCCTTCTTTTTTTTCATTGATAAAAAAACTGAATAAACTATAGAAAAAATGAGATCACAACAAGACTATTACATAATCATGGAGAACAAGATTTGAACATGTTTATTTCATGCCCTGTCACTTTGTTTTTGTTGTTCTTCTCTCTCTCTCTCTCTCTCTCTGTACTAGTAAATGTAGGATATATCAGTGGAGATAGAAACTTTAATGTGTCTGGATGGACAAATAAGTAAATAGTTTAGTTCAAATAGAGTAGATTAGAGAGTAAAGTTTAAATAAAAAAATCCTTCAATTTACTCTCCACCATTATATCCCTCTTATTTACTTTTGATTAAATCAAATAAAAAAAACGTTTTTAAACTGTAAATGGGATCACTTGTTTCTGAGGTCTCTCTCTCTCTAATATTCTCATAAAGTATATAATTCTCTATTATTTTAACTGTTTTGTTATTATTACACTACACTAAATAGTCTAATTTATAAGAATGACAATTTGCACATTTTTAATGCCACACTATTTATATTCTTGTCAAAATTTTTATAATTCAAGACAAGTTAAATGAGCAAAAAGAAGGGATAATTTTATTGGCAGAGCTTTATTCAGACAAAACTCAAGTGAATAAATTTGAAATTGAAAATGACTTGTACAAAAAATAAAATAAAAGTGTACAACATGACAGTGAAGGATAAAACAGAGAGAATATTTTATTGGATGTATATGGGTTTCTGTACAGATTTTCATGTCCTGGATATCTTGCGTATTTTCCATGGGGTCCTAACTTCTGGGTGTTTAGAAAATAAATAATGAGATTGTACAACTCCGCCATTTGCTGTTGATTCTCCCATTAAAAAGAATGAACCTTCTTGGTGGAGCGTCATTCTGGTCTCCTTGTGCGTGTAATTAAAGTGGCTCGACTGAGTTATGGGCCTATAATGGAGCCCTCATAAATTTTCAAAGTTTTATGGAACCCTTTTGGTGGTTGCAAATCATAAAACCCATTTACCTGTACAGATATGAGTGGCAACGTCAGCTATTCGCCCTTGTCTCTTTTTTTCTGTTGACGCTCTTCCTCTCTCTCTACCTTTACCTTCATGTTAAAAGATAGAAGAAGATGGTCTTGGAGTATTTAATCCATCCGCTCCATCGTCTTGACAAGAAATGTTGGAGAGATTTTTCTTATAACAACACACATTTTTTTTATATACAAAGAATTTTCAAAACTAAGGCTATGACTATGGTGAGGGTTCCTAAAAATTATTAGGAGTGTAAATAAAAGTATTTCATGTTATTAGGTTGATGGTGATGCTCATGTTATATATATATTTTTTAAGCTCATTGGGGTTAGAGGATAATTTCAAGAGGGGAAAGCAATAAGATTTTTTTTAATTCTTTTCTTTTTTTGCATTATGTGCTTGTGCTCACTGGCCTCATATTCATGAGAAGAGACTTCCATTGCACTAATAAATTTCTTGTGTAGAAAATATTAAAGGAGGAATACATGTAAAAAACAAAAATTATTTTTAAAGTGACCAAAAAATATTAGGGTAAGTAGGGAAAGAACAAGAGTGTGTGTGTGTTGTGTACATACACAAGTTTGTTTTGCAGAACACACAATGAGGAGAAGGGATAAAAAATGACAGGGAGTTGGATTGAACAGAAACTCTGTTGAAGAATTTTTTGAAGAGAGAGAGAGATCCCAGACTAGTGTTGGTTTCTATTATAGGAAGGGATTAGTTTTTAGGCGACTCTTCTCTCTCTCTGTGAGTGCTCCTTGTGCCACTCGTGCTATGGCAATTTACAACGCTTCTTTTCGTGGCCCCAATGGCTATTAAAAATGCCATTAGCTAAAGTTCGCAGTTTACCGAAGAGCTCTTAAGGGCGTTGGTCCATGCCCCAAATTACTCAAAGGGAGTCTCCGAAAAAAATAGCAACCATCGACTACTTACTAACTGACTTAAATGATGCATCTTATGTGAGACGACCTTTACATATAACTGCTACATGCTCAATGTTATGTTACGGAAACAACAAATAATGTAGACAAAAACCATAAGAAATTCTTTTCTCTCTTTTAAAATTATCCTCTCAAGCTCTCTGGCTGAGGTGACTTTGATTACGGTTCTTCAAACCCAACTATTACAATCTGTGTGTTGTGAATTAATGACACCAGGGTGGTCAAGTAAAAAAAATGTTCTTTTTTAAATTATTACTCTCACTCTGTACGCTCTTGTTCCTTAAATATTATAGTCTAGATACTCCCAATGGGAGCCAATATCCTTTGGTGGGATATTCTTTTTTTTAAATTAAACTTGGGTCACTCACTTTATAGGACACCTTATTTGGGTTGTTTGGAAACTTTGCAAAACCTTTTTGAAACACCTTTTTTTCTTATGTATATATCTGTACAAGTCACAACGTTTCAAATATTTTTTCCTTGACATTATACGTACTTGCACAGAATCTGTCTGTACACCTGGCTATTTTGTGTTTGGAAGGTGTTGCAGAAAAATTGTTGTGAATATTTTTGCCAACATTTTATGGTCCAAACTTCACCTTGAATGATTATAATATTTTTTAAAAATTCTTTATTGAAATTAGTCTTCAATCAACTTAAATTGATGGCTTCATGTTCCAGTCAGAAAATTTCATTTTTATTTGTCTGTACAATGTACAGAACGAGATTGAATGAATTTTCACCTGTCGAATCAAGAAAAATCTGATGTTGACTAGAAATTTTTAAAATAAATATTATAAAAGAATTGAAAACTTGTCATGTGAAGTGGGTCTCGTATTTTTTTTTGAAGGTAATAAATTAATAAGACACTCATCATATCTAATGGATGAGCATACACATGGAGAGATGAAAAAAGACAAAAGAAAAATCTGCAAGTCTTCTCAGATTCTCAGCCAAAGGATGACAAGGATGAAATGAGGATTAAAAAAATGTCCTTACTAAATATTCGAGTACGACAATCTTATTTGTATAGAAAACGAGACTGTATCATTTTCTGTGTCAGTTGAAACTTTTCATAAAAAGAGGACCAAAGATGATGATGACAGAGTCAGTTTCGGTTTACAATGAAAATAAAAAATAAGGGTGAGGCACGCACAACTATCTCTGTTTTCAGTGCGTTACTTTCGTCTTATTAAACTCACACTACAGAAAGAGGGGAGGCTATGAATGGCGGATTTACTTGCATATGAAATCTTTTTCATTTTTTTTATTGTACAAGTCTCAAGACTTGCATATCATGTGATGTGGTGTGTGTGTGTTCTCACCTTTAAATTTATGTCGCAAGACTTGCAGTAAAGAGAGAGAGAGAGTTTACAATAGATAACAAAATATTTGAAGGGTTTGTAGTCTCATCCTATAGTTCATCTGTACTTGAATAAGTATCAAAAGTTTGTTTGTATAATTTCATCAATTGAGTCTCTATTTGTATGCTCACAAAGTTTAAATATAAAAATTTATAAATAAAGATTTGAAGCCAAGATATCATGGTTGTAGGTTGTGGGACTGTGAGTATCATGGGATATGATAAAAATTTTCCTAATTGAAAAAGTGTGAAAATCTTTGTAAAGTGTGATTGTCATAGGATGAGCTGAGTCATCAGGTGTGTAACACAAGATTTTCTCTACACTTGTACACAACTGTGTATATTCTTTACATGTACAAAATAGTACAAAATGTATTGAGTATTCAAGTATAGGCTAGGGGAATTGGAATGCTACAGTTTGTACTGATCTCTCTCTCTCGTTGTGTGGGACAGAGACAGTATAATCCATCGTCATTAAGTCTCTGTGGGTCTCCACCTTTGAGTTCGTCCTACGTGTCTCTCTCTCTCTCTGTGAGACACCTTTCCATCCATAGCCATTAGTCAATTTGTTCTTCCTTCTCTGACCATTTTTACATCTCCTTCCATGGTAAAAGGCCACAAGAGTCCAGCCTGAGTCTAATTACACGTCAAAACTTTTATACAGAGAGACCACTCCACTCACATATCATTTTTATTTCGATATCAAAAAAAAAGTCTATTCAAAAATTGTTGGTTGTTACACTAAAAAAATATGGAAATACATCTGTAGTTCACATGAACATGAATTGTTATAATTATATGGAATGTAGAAAATATGAATGGACAGAGACTTATATGTCTCATTTTCATAATAATTAGAATTGGGAATCTCCAACTACAGAATTTATTACTAAACTGGACAAGAATTTTTATATCTTGACAAAAATGTATAATCTGAATCAAAACTTCACTCACAGCCGATGCAAATGACCGTTATATAATATTGTAGGTTGCAAAATATTTTTCAACTCTCTGTAATTATCATCTTAGATGGGATTTCATCAAAGAGTCAAAATATTTCTTTATAAAGAATTGAGAAGAGGAGAGACTAAATAGAATACAATTAAAGTCGTACTATATCTTTACACAAAATCAAACAAATGCAAATTATGTATTGTCAGACATATAACACACACATATGTTATGTTATGTACAATTGTAGACTCTCATCTGTGATAAATATGGAGAGTTGACATGAAAAAAGATGCATTGGCAATTATGTAGTACATATGTATTATTGTTAGTTCTTGGATTTTGTCAAGCAGACAAATGTGCAGACATTCTATTGTTAAATATATATCACACTCTCAAACCTCTACCTCTACCTAAAATGTTCCTTTAATTTACACAACACATTTTTTAAACTTATTCCTAAACCAAGAGCGAAAAACATGAGGTTGACCTGCCTTTGATACAGTTCATGGTAGCTTCAATTTTCAGACTGTACAAGTTAATAATATAGTCAAATAAAAAATGTACAAAGTTATTAAAGAAGAGATGAATCTCTGTACGTGTACACTGTACAGATACAACAAAATATAGAATAGAATATCATTATTACCTAATAGTCCGTACAAAATGAAGGAAAAATAAAGAAGATACAATTCTAAAGAGGAGTAGAGGTCATAGCCTCATATCTGACGTCTCATTAAGGTCTTATTCACTCACTGTCAGCCATGATAAACGTCCTCTTGAAATTGACTTGGATTCCTGCACATGATTTTTAAATTTTTCAAAAAAAATATTCATTTCCCCTACCTTTCGCACCTCCTTGAAGCTCTTTTTTTGTGAGACTAGTCTCTCTCTCTCTCTCAAAATTTTCGTCACGTTTACATTTCCTTTTTCTCTTCCTTCCCTTTCACCACCTTTTGTATGACTTCATGTCTGTAGATACATTGGTACATTATACAGTAACCTGTACATTGTCCATGTGATGGAAAACCGTGGAGGCTTTTGTTTTATTTTTTCTCAAAAAATATGATAAAGGAAGAGAAAGAGAGAGAGAAATAAGACAGTTTAACGGAGAACTATCATCGCATTTAATATGATTCAAAACAAATGGCATAGGCGGTCACAAGAAGAAGAAGAAAAGTCGTAATCGTAAGCTGTAATCTTAAGGAGCCGTATGCCAATGAGAGAGACGATGGCTTTAAACTCTTTTCTTCCAAACGTGTGTAGTACACCCTTAAATTATAATTACATATGTATACACAACTACATGAAGAGGAGGAGGAGGAGGAGGAGGGGGTTAAACATTTTTTTTTGTTTTTTCATGCTCAAGTGTTTACCTTATTTATAATGGATTTGTTTTACGGAACTTGAGGATTTTTCTCAGCATTTTTTCCCTATGGTAATGAACAATCGTGAGCCTCCACTTTTGTCATGCCATGTGAATAGGAAAAGCAAAGAGTCGGGAAAAAATACTTTTTATAAAGTGGGCATAATTCGTTAAAATATGTAGGAGAAGTACACAAAAAAAAGAGAATGAACTCGGATGTTTAGAATTATCTACTTTTCATCCTTTGTCTCTCATTGACGCTCTTGACTCGATTATCACAATAAATGCCAAAGTTAACAGAGAGAGAGAAAAAAACATTTTCACTGTCTCTTCTTCAAACTATTACATGTATATTTGTAGACGAACACAATTTTATAAATTGCGATCAGGTACACATTTCTGAAACAAGTTTCGATGAAAAATTACCACTAAAAAATTTGTGGGAATTTGTAACAAAAATCTTGGAGAATTCTTCTCAACTAAAACTATACATGGAAAAATTTAAGTTACATACATACAGATGTAGCCTACATCATGTAGGATTACACAACAAAGTGTAAATTAAATCGATATAGAAAAATCTTGTCCAATGTTTTTTTTGTCTGGACTGAGATAATTGTATGAAATTTGTGCACACAATTTTTAATTTTTTTTTAATTACTGACCAGTTTCTCTTATTACTACCGCACTGGCTACTCATTTTAATGTGTATCCAATGTAAGTGTAAGATAGTTTCATGTATAAAAGAATTTTCAAAGTTTCTTTTAGGCCGAGAAAGAGAACAAAGCTTAATGGAGAGAGAGAGAGATAACAAAAAATTTGTGATCTGTGAGTGACCTCTCGAGTCATAATATTTGATACTAATTAATACGACCTTAGAAGTAAATGAGTTCTTAAGAGAGAGGCTTGTTAATACCTTGGGCATTAGTTTTGTTTCATGTTATAAGACACACAAGTGGGTTCGCACCTGTGCTTTTTATGGGGATGAATCTGGAGAGAGAGGATTTTTTCAAAGAGTCGGCAACCAAAGAAGCAATCATGCTGAGGCTCATGCCACGCAAACGTAATAGCATAAATTTATATACTCTATTTGTACACTCATGCGTACATACTTTGGAAAAGATGAACCATTTGGCATCACAATATATCAACTATTTAAGGCAGGACACAAAGAATGTAACCATTTAAATGAAGGCAGAGGCACAAGCACTTGCTAACAGGACACTCTCCTCGTATGGGGAGGTATTATTATGATTTTGGTCTTTTAGAATTGAAAAAAATGTATACAAAATAATGAATATAATTCTACTTACAGTTAAACCACATCTAGCATGTATAGCTTATGACTCTTATGAGTATACAAGTGTCGGCAAAAAAAAACAAGTGAATCACGACGGTGGTAGTATCTGTAGTTTGACTATTAGTAAAGGTACAAGAAAAAGAGGAGAAAAAGAGTGTAAAAAGTGAGTGGACACTTGCTGCGAAGTAATTAAAATCATGTGAAATCGGGAAATGATTTGAGAGAGAGAGAGAGAGAGAATAAAAAATTGTAGGAAACGTAATGCACTCATTAGTCATTGACTTTTTTTCACGCTTGAATAATTAGCCACAAGCGAGGAAAGATGGGCGTAACTAATCGAGTAACTTTAACTAAAGCTTAGCCGCAGCAGGACTAAAAATCCTCATCCCTCTTTTGCCCGCCTTTCTCTGATCCCCATGTCTGATAAAAAAAGGAACCCATACACACAAAATACATAACACAAAGGACACAGGCAGGGCTCATACTCCTCTCTCTCTCTCTCTCTCTCTCTCTATCTTTGTGACTAATCATATGGATATATCTGCAGTACAGATTCTGTACATTGTCAAATTATATGTACATAACAAGTACTATATGTCCAATTTATAGAGACAGTGTGTGTACAAGTAAGACACATAAAAAAACAAGGCGTAAGTACTACCAAACAAAGTCATAATATAATCATAGAAGCAAAATGTTGCATGCAATTATATTTCTTTTTCTATCACTTTATAAATGTCTCCATTTAATCATTCTTCTTCTTGAAAGAAGAGAGCTACATTTAGAATTTTTCCACTCGCTCCGAGGTTTTCTCTTCAATCTTCATCTCCATTATTAAATCACCTGTTGGGCACACACACACAAAGAATGGGAAACCGTTGTACTATAAATACAGATACTCAGTATGCTTTATTTTTATATGAGTTTTATAATGTGTGGACGAGGAACAAAAAAAGTTGGAGAGAGACTTCTTTCTCAATGAATGTACCATATCACCTACTTGTTCAAGTTGATTAACAAAAATTATTATTTTTGTATTATTCTGATTCTATATAAACCATGTAGGCTATACAGAGTTGTTATTTTTGACAATTTTCTCATTAAAATTATTTTTACTGTCCTCATTTCTCTCTCTTACACTGTCAAAGTTGATGACAATAATTTTTATTGTCGAAGGTAAAAGAACCATATTAAAATTTTGGTTCAAGAAACTTTTATTATACATTTTTATTTGTTACAATATAAATGTACGTAGGTACTATACGATGTAGTTTAAAATGAAATCTCTGACTTTTTTTTTGTATTGGTTCTCATACTAAATTATATTGTCAGGTTTGGAAATATTGATGTAAGTCTTAGTTGAAGGGAAAAGTCAAACGATTAAAAATGATGGTTAGATGAGATACACCTGTAGCATATTTCACTCTCCATGGATATCTCTTTCACCCTCTCTCTCTCTCATTTTCCATTCTTCAACCTGGTGATTCGTGTGTTCGATATATATTTTTTTTGTATACTCACATTAGATTACATCTCATCTTCTTTCTTGATCTCACCCTTATTGATATAGATTCAAATATGTCATCTTCCTTCTCTCTCAAATCTTTGTAACTCTTAAACCCTTATTTATGTTGAGCTTGATATATGGCAAAGTACTATTTTTTTAAAAAAATCTTTGTATTAATTTTATCAATTTAAGGACCCGGTCAATGAAATGAGTGTATGGATTTGTGGGTAAAAAATGTAATCGCTGTGCAACTCTAACTTCT